>JAODAL010014477.1:0-87363 GCA_025379985.1 Phyllomedusa bahiana | reverse complement strand
TCCCTTTGGTACTGGGGACTTTTGAGAGTTTGGTAAGTCAAAATCTACAGAGGTATAAGCAGTGGGGATGGCCTCTAAATTCCATCAATATGTTGATGTCTTAGAGGCTGTACATTCTTTCACGGACCCTGACAAATTTGTGAGCGTCCTATCTGGATAAATCCTGAGACATCTACCCAACTCTAAAGAGTCCCAAGAAACCTCTTTCTGTGAACCACTGTCATGGTTAAGTTTTGGAAGGGAAATGAACTGAAATGACTAGTGTTGAGCGATTATTATCGACAAAGTTGAAATTGGCACGGTTTTTATGTTGATCGGATTTTTTAGATCACGCGACAATTTAGGTTAAAATCTGTGCATAATCTATTAATATCGCGCCCATTTTCGGCGTTTCCTGTCATTTTGGGGGCCAGCAAAATCAGCTTAGAGAATGAGCAGGTGAGCTGTGTGTGCGACGTCATGACTGGGATGTAATATGGTTGCGATTGGCTGGAAAAATCACATGACCTCGTTTACATAGAACAGCCCTTCCTGTTCATGATCATTTGTGTGTCAGCATCTCAAAGGAGTGGGACGTGCGCTCTGCCTCTGTGCAAACAGCTCAGCGAATTATTCTATTTGTTTCCCCAGAGACACAAAACTTTTAGCTGTGAACCTTTTGAACTTAGGTAGATCAGAGATTTGCAGATTTTAGGTAGTTAGGCTGAGAATTTTAAAGGAGCATCTACCGCTGTAAAGTCCACGGGGAGGAGCGGGGGGGGGGGGGGGGGTTGGGGGGGGGGGGGGGGGGCGAACACAGACAAGCTCTTTAAAGGATACGGGATATTGTGCACCCAGACTTAGTGTAGACATTGCATTGCAATAGCTTTATTATTAATAGTTTTGTGTTGAAATATTACTTGGATGTTGGGGAGCCTGAACTTATATTACGATACATCTTTTCTAGTAAACTGCTGGTCTATTTGTTAGGTGCAAAACTCCACTTTATTATCATATACATTTCAGATAGGTGTTTTTTTTCACTTTTGGTCAGTGAAGCTTTGTTGATACAGGTACCTTGCACCTTAAATTTGAATCCAGCAATTTTGTTGCACCACAGGTGTATTTTAGGTGCCAAAAATACCTTTTATTATCAGTATACATTTCAGATTCTTTTTTTTTTCACATGGCGCAGGCCAGCTTTGTTCATAGAGCCACCTTGCAGTTAAATTTGAATCCAGCAATTTTGTAGTAACCAAAAGTTTATTGAGAGGTGCCAAAAATACAATTTATTATGCGTATACATTTCCCGATACGTGTTTTTTCACTTTTGGTGCAAAGGCCAATTTGTTTCATAAAAGGTACCTTGCAGTTAAATTTTTAATCCAGCAATTTGTAGTCACCACCGTGTATTGATAGGTGCCAAAAAAACCTTTTATTATCCGGATCATTTCAGCTATGTGTTTTTTTCCTTTTTGGGGTCATCAATTTGTGATAGAAGCCCCTTGCATTTAAAATTTTGAATAAAACAATTTTGTATCCCCAAGGGTGTATGATAGGTGCCAAAAAACCTTTTAACCGTATACTTTTCAGATACTTTTTTTTCACTTTGGGCGGAAGGCCAGTTTGTTCATGGGCCCCCCCTTGCAGAAAATTTAATCCACAATTTTGTACCCCAGCCAGTTTGAAAGGTCCAAAAAATCCTTTTTTATCCGTATACATTTCAGATCGTGTTTTGTTTCATTTGGCGCAGGCCACTTTGTTCATAGACCCCCTTGGGCAGTTAAATTTAAATCCAGCAATTTTTTAGTCCCCACAGGTGCATTGTGGGTCCCAAAAATCCCTTTTTTTACCCTAACATTTCAATACGTGTTTTTTTCACTTTGGCGCAGGCCAGCTTTTTGATAGAGGTACCTTGCACTAAATTTGAATCCGCAATTTTGTATCCCCACGGGTGATTGAAATTGAAAAAAATCCTTTTTTTATCCGTATACATTTCATTACGTTTTTTTTTCATTTTGGGGCGCAGGCCAGTTTGTTCTTAGAGCCCCCTTGCAGTTAAATTTGAATCCAGAATTTTTGTAGTCACCCAGGTGTATTGAAAAGGCCAAAAATCCCTTTTTATTATCCGTATAATTTAAGATACTGTTTTTTCATTTTGGGTGCGGCCAATTTGTTCTAAGGTCCCTTTTGCAGTTAATTTTAATCCAGCAATTTTGTATCACCACCGGGTTTTTTGTATCCCAAAAAATACCTTTTATTATCCGATACTTTTTCAGCTATTTTTTTTTTCCCTTTTTGGTCGTCAAGTTTTTGTTGATAGAAGAAACCTTCATTTAAAATTTTAAAATCCAAAAATTTTTGGGAGTCACCCCCAGTTTTTATTGTTAGGTGCCAAAAAATACCTTTTTATTATCCGTATACATTTCAGATCCCGGGGTTTTTTTCATTTTGGGGCGAAGGCCACTTTTGTTCTTTAGACCCACCTTGCATTTAAAATTTTAAAACCAAAAAATTTTGGAGTGGGCACGGGGGTGTATTGATGGGTCCCAAAAAAAATACCTTTTAAATATCCGTTTAAAATTTCAGATAGTTTTTGGGTTTCATTTTGGCCCCAGGCCAGCTTTTTTTCCCTTTGGGAGCCACCTTGCATTTTAAATTTAAATTTTCCAGCTTTTTTTTAAAGGTCCCCACAGGTTTGCTTTGGGAAGGTCCCAAAAATACCTTTTATTATCCTTTACATTTCGGGATACGTGTTTTTTTTCCACTTTGGCGCGGGCCAGCTTTGTTGATAGTTTTTCCTTGAAAACTTAAATTTGAACCCCAAGCAATTTTGTAGTCACCCAAGGGTTTTGTTTTTAAATATGTGCCAAAAATACCTTTTATTATCCGTTACTTTTTAATTTTACGTTTTTTTTAAAATTTGGCGCGGGCCCAAAGCTTTGTTCAAGAGCCCCCTTTGGGCATTTAAAATTTTTAAATTTCCAGTTTTTTTGTAGTAACCACAGATGTATTGATGGGGGTCCCAAAAATACCCTTTTAAATTATCCCTATACATTTCAGAAGGAAATTTTTTTCCCCTTTTGGGGCCCAGTAAATCTTTTTTGGATAGAGGTACCCCTTGCCCCTTTAAATTTGAATCCACCCAATTTTTTTTTTTTATTTGGGGGTTTTTTTTGGAAAATTTGCTGTGATTTGCCGTTTTTTAATAAGAAATGGGAAAAAACGGAGGCAGTATTTAAAAAAAATTAAAGGTTTAATGTACCCAAAAAAACCCAAAACTTTTCAGGCACTAAACGGAGCCTTTTCAAGCGGGGACCAAACATGCAGTAAGTGAGTATATATAGGAATAGTGACATCATCAATTAAATAAGTGAACAATCACATTGATTATAAAAAAAATTTTATTTTTAATTTTTTATTAAATTACAGTGGTTTTACAATACCGTTTTTGGGGGGTGGTGACATAAGGAAACAATTGTAAATACAATGCAAATCGCAAATCAAGTTCATAAAGTGTTACTATTCATATCCAAAAAATGTGTACATGATCCATATGACAGCATGATAACAAGAGATTACTTCAATGAATGACAGGTGAAGCCATTGACAGCTTGATTAAACATAATATTACTACCTAGAACCGGGATCAGCACAACAGCACACTGTACCGGTGGTTAGCGTCTAGAGAACCGGACTGCGCACTTGATGACAGGCAAATCAAGCACCACATCCCAACACATAATGGATCAAAGAACCCGGCAAGGAAAGCATCACGCGTCAGCTGGAATAAACTGAGCATGCGCTAAGCATGGAAATCCTCACATGCGTGCTGCATATACATCCGTGATAAGAAGCATTTATCGAGCATTCAGCGATCACATATGTTTTTTCAAAGGTAGTTTATGGGCCACAAAATAGTGATTGAAAACCTCGATCGACACTCTCTGAATAATAATAAGGTGGACTATCTAAAGCAGAGTAGATAAATGATCAAGTTAAATGTGCGGTCATAAAAGGGGAAAACATTAATTAACGCTAAATTAGATGGTCTGTCACCTATGCATCAACCATAATACCTCAGGTATAACCCAGGCAGAATCGTCATGCAAAGGGCTAGTCCATGCCCTCCTCAAATTAATGACGAAAGGCCATAGCCAGCCATAACAAGACATCAAAATAGGGGCCGCAATATTCATAATATGACAGCGCTATATCCCTAAGACATTGCACAATAAAGACACAAGACCCTAACTCAAATAATTCACCAACAGCGCGAAAGTCCATAATGACTTCAAATGGAACAGTGGCGCAGAGGAACCAGTCGCTCAGTGTATTACCTTCTGAGCATAAAGAAATAAAAATTATGACAAAATAAATAGACCTAGAAATTAAAAAATAGGCAACACATTTTAAATAAAAGTAAACATAGCACTGTTTGTGCCAATTATACAATGGAAAGAATGTTTTAATGAAAACCAAAGTACCCAGGGAGAGATCTAGCAGCGTAACACCGGGATGTAACTCTGGAAAGGAACAATTTTATAAAGGAATGGACAAGTCTGAGAAGCACTAACTACCAAATTCAAACCCATGGGTTGTAAAGTATTTTTAACTGTAATCCATTTCAACTCACTATATTTCAAGGCTGTAATTAACAATTTCCACCCTTTTAAATATGGGGACCATATCGATAATCAGTGAATCTAGAGATCATCATCACTAATGTTTCAGATCATGAAAAAGTTTAGGCACAGCAAATCAAGCTTTCCAGTAGCGAATGGTCGACTTATGCTTACTTATGCGCATCCCTACATTCCCTGATTTGTTTCACCCTCATATAAAAAAAAACGCAAGGGCATATCAAGACATAGATCACATAACTGCTCTGCAGGTAAAAAAAAGTTGATATTAAATAATTTTTTAGTTACTGGATGAGTGAATACACTCCCTTTAATTAACTGTTTGCAACAATGACATCCTGAACATGGAAAACAACCAGTTTTCAATGGGCGTAATACTCTCTGTCCCTCTGACAACACAGGTTTCACATTTGAGGAGACAAGAAAATCTTTAAGATTTTTATTTCTCCTATACGCCATTCTATGGGGGCATGCTGAATTCTGGAACCCAAGGGAAATTATCCTTAAGAAGAAGAGGCCATTCCCTGTGCCCTAATAACATCCCTGAATCCTTAATGAAAGAGCAGAAAACGAAGTATACAAAAGTAATACGGGATTCAACAAAATCTTGATCTTAGGTTTCAATAGCGCAGTTTCCCTGTCAAGAGACTCTGCTTTGCAGACGTTGAGACAATTTAATTTATGCAGGATAGCCCTCGTCTATGGAATTTATTACCCATTTCATCAGTCTGTTCAAAGTATTAGGGAGGTTCATTTACAATCGCGTTTAACCCTCAAGAATTGGCTATAGAGGTAAGGAGTCCAAGCATCGATCTAGGATGAAAGCTTTCATAATGAAGCAATTGTTTCTATCAGTATGTTTTACAAATATTCCGTAATCAATCCTTACTCCTGTTTTCTGAACAAGTGTATCAAGAACTTGGATCTCAAACATCAGATGATGACATAGGTTAGTAAATTAAATGTCACATCCATATTATTTAAGAATGAAAGGAAAATCAACCAAACTGTGCAGAAGTGCCTCTCCACACTACAAAAATGTCATCTATGTACTCTAACCCAACAGACCACGAATGTCTGAAATGGTGAGACACATAGACTGACTCCCCCTCTCTAATGGCCATGACATGGTTGGCGTACGTAGGCGCCACATTAGACCCATTGGCCGTACCCCTACTTGAACATAAAAATTGATTCTGGAAACAAAAATAAATTTCAGTAACAATTAATCCTAATAAATCCAGTATAAATTGTTTCAGGTAGGAGACAATCTGTGAGTGTCCAGAAATTTGTCTACAGTACAATACCCTAGAATGATTAATGTAGGTAAAATAAATCTTAACACTCAAATGAGGCCAAACATATCTGAATCTTTAATTTTTATGTCATGCATTTTATTCAAAATTCTTGTAGGATCTTTTATAAATATCTCGCTGAATAGCCTGAACCTCATATATTGTCTAAGAATCTGGCAACAGAGAGGGTCGGAGGACAAAAAATTAACTTGCCTAAACGATGGGAGGCCTGGGGATTCTGAAGTGATTTGTGAATCTTGGTGAGACTATATATCACTGAACAGTACGAAATTTTTCATAAAGATAATCTTTCAAAACTTTATCTATGATGTTTTGTTCGACAGCTACATAACAAGATCTGGTAATTTTTTAAGCAATCTAGGAAGTGGGATCAGATGCCCAAAGGTAAATATACCTCACTATCACTCAGCTGTCGTATTGATCTCTACAATGTAAATAAGACAATCGCGACTGCCTTTAGTCTGCAGGCTTGGATTGTGAGGATTCTTTTATTCTGGGTCAAGGATTTAATGGCAGCCTTCTCATTTTTTTTAGTTAAATTCGTTTGTACATATTGAAGCTCTATGCAATATCACGTAATCCTCTGAATCCCCTGATTTTCACAGGTTGGAGTCAAAGGCCGTGACAATAGTGTGTTGGTGTATGGGAACAAAATTGCTCAACTTTTTTTAAAAACCATAACTTTAAACCTAATGTCATACTTAACAATCCTCAGAGATATCATAAGCATCACAGAAATAATACCATCCTGCAAAGAACAATTAAAGCTTCACTTACGAAAAAACTCATATAGATCCATTTCAATTGAAACCAGCCAGTATAATCTAGGGGCAAAAAGATAACCACCTTTATTTAACACGCACATTCTAGCTCAGATAATATATAGGAAATATTTAACAGCTAAATTTGATTCTTCTGTTTGTTCAAGGGGAAACTTCTCCCTCTTTTCTTTGTTGATCTTTTTCTTGAAACGGCGGTTGTGTTTTCCTCCCCTCTTCTGTACCGTATAGAAGGGGATCCAGACCCTAAAAAAATGGCGTATCTGGGGTCTTGGGGTATTGGGGGGGGGGGGGGGTTTTTTAAAAACATCAGTACTCAGAGGTTAGAAGGTCGTAACTTCCCTCTTTTGTGATTCCTCTGTTATGAAACATGCGATTAGATTGAGGGTTGCTGCCATTAAATAGATGACCTTTTTGTATGTCCTCCATATCTCTGTGCCATTTTTGTCTCTTAGAACCTTCAAGATCAGTTTTGAACTTGGCTAGAGATTGTTGAAAGTCCTCCTTGTACTTTTGGAATTCCTTGCCCACCAACAGTGATGACAAAACATCTTCAAAACCTTGGATTTTGGAATTAATATTTTGAAGTTCCTTCTGCAGAAAATCCATGTTAAGTAACATAACATCACGTGCAAATTTGTTAGTAATCTGTATAAATTTTTTACAAAAATCTTCATTATTCACAAAGAGACTAGGTGTAGCAGATGTGATCATCATAGCCCCTTGAATGCGGTCCGATTGTAATAAGCTTCCTATAAAGTCAATAAATGTAATAGTTTAACACAAGTTTGCGCTGTTCATTTTCCACACTGTCTCTTGACATTAATCAAAGATGGAGCACTTAAAAAAGAAATGTCCCCTGAAATACCTTGTAGTATCCTTCCAACATCATCCTCGGTATAAGAAAAAACATTGGGTGCCGAAGTCATGGTAATTGAAAAATAAATATTCCAAAAATTCAAAAGGATGCACGCTGACTAGTGTTTTGAGAGTCGATTTTATCACAAAGTAGAAATCGCAAGGTTTTTAGGTGATCGAATTTTCAGATATCGCGATAATTAAGGTTAAAATCTGAGCTCATCTATTAAGATCGCGCCTTTATCGGCGCTTCCCTGTAATTTTGAGCGCGCCAGCAAATTAGATTACAGAATAGAGCAGGGTGACATGTGTGTGCAACGTCATGAATGGGATGTGTATGGTTGCGATTGGCTGGAAAAAATCACATGACCTCGTTTTACATAGAACAGCGTTTCCTGTTTCAGCCTCAGTGTCTCTCAGCGTCTCATAGGGATAGGACCTGCGCTCTGCCTGTGGCCAAACAGCTCAGCGAAATTAGTCTATTTCTGCACAGAGAAACCTCTACTATTAGCTGTGATCCGTCCAATTTAGTTAGATTAGAGATTTGAAGAATTTATGTAGTTAGCTAGAGAATTTTAAAGCAGGAATCTACGCTGTAAATTCACGGCGTGGGAGGCGGGGGGGGGCCCCGCGGGCGAACACAGACAAGCTCTATCTATAAAGAACATTGGATAAAGTGTCACCAAGACTTAGTTGTAGAAATTTTAGTGGAATATATTTATTATTAACAGTTTGCTATTGAAATATTTCCTGATATTGGGCAGCCTGAACTTATATTGGATAAACATCATTTCTAGTAACTGCAGGTCTCTTTTTTAGCTGCAAAACTCCACTTTTATCAGTATACATTTCAGATAGGTGTTCATTTTAATTTTTGTGACTGTTGATTTATCCACCTTGCACTTAAAGTACAATCCAGCAATCTTGTAGTCAGCACAGGTTGTTTGTTGCCAAAAATACCGTGTATCGTACGAAAACATCACAGTTACGTGTTTTTTGACTTTTGCGCACCCAGTACTGTTCATTGACGCAGCATCTACGTAAATCTTAAAACAGCAATTCTATATTCACCACAGGTGAATTGAAAGGTGCAAAAAATACCATTTATTATATCAAAACATAACAGTTACGTGTTTTTTGACTTTTGCGCACCCAGTACTGTTCATTGACGCAGCATCTACGTAAATCTTAAAACAGCAATTCTATATTCCCCACAGGTGAATTGAAAGGTGCAAAAAATACCGTTTATTATATCAAAACATAACAGTTACGTGTTTTTTGACTTTTGCGCACCCAGTACTGTTCATTGACGCAGCATCTACGTAAATCTAAAAACAGCACTTCTATATTCACCACAGGTGAATTGAAAGGTGCAAAAAATACCGTTTATTATATCAAACATAACAGTTACGTGTTTTTTGACTTTTGCGCACCCAGGACTGTTCATTGACGCAGCATCTACGTAAATCTTAAACACATTCTATTTTCACCACAGGTGAATTGAAAGGTGGCAAAAAATATTTTTTATTATATCAAAACATAACAGTTACGTTTTTTTTGAATTTTGCGCACCCATTACTGTTCATTGACGCAGAATCTACGTAAATCTTAAAACAGCAATTCATAATTCACCACAGTGAATTGAGAAGTAGCAGAAAAATCAACCGTTTTATTATATCAAAACCTAACAGTTACGTGTTTTTGACTTTTGCGCACATCCCAGTACTGTTCATTTGACCGCAGCATCCTGACTATAAATCTTAAACATGTCAATACTATATTCACCCACAAGGTGAATGAAAGGTGCAAAAAAACGATTTATTAGATCAAAACAAAAACAAGTTTACGTGATTTTTGACTTTTGCACACCCACCTGTTCATTGACGCAGCATCTACGTAAATCGTTATAACAGCAAAATTTTTTCCCCCACTGATATTCACCATCATGGTGAATTGGAAAGGTGCAAAAAATAACCATTTATTATATCAAAACATAACAGTTACGTGTTTTTTTTTTAACTTTCGCAACCCAGTACTGAGTTCATTGACGCAGCAGCTACGAAGAATCTTAAAACAGCAATTTCTATATTCACACAGTGAATTGAAAGGTGCCAAAAAATACCGATTATACTATCAAAACAATAACAGTTACGTGTTTTTGACTTTTGCCGCACCCAGTTTGGTTTCATTGACGCAGCATCTACTAAATCGTAAAACAGCAATTCTTATATTCCACCACAGGTGAATTGAAAGGTGCAAAAATACAGTTTATTATATCAAGACATAAAAGTTACGTGTTTTTTGACTTTTGCGCACCCAGTACTGATCATAGACGCACATCTATCGTAAATCTTTAAACAGCAAAGTCTATAATCAGCCACAGTGAATTGAAAGGATGCAAAAAAGTACAGTTTAATAATATCAAACAGAACAGTTACGTGTTTTTTGACTTTTGCGCACCCAGTACTGTTCATTGATGAGCATCTACGTAAATCTGAAAACAGCAATCTTATATATCACCACATGGTGAATGAAAGTGCAAAAATACCATTTATTGAATACCAAAACATAACAAAACGTTGTTTTTTTGACTTTTCCCACTCCAATTTTGTTGATAGACACCTTGCGTTAAAATTTGAATTCCACAATTTTGTTTTGATTAGAGGGATTTGAGAATTAGCAAGTATTTCCGTCTTTTAATAAAGACTTTCGAAGAACTATATCCAACTTCTCAAATTTTTATAGTTTCTGGACCTGGAGCGAAATGCAGGATAGTAAGCGAGCAAAGAAGTGGGGTAGCACATGGAGGGTAAGGTACGAGAAAGTGCTCCTTCCCCAGTGCTGCGACAACAGCGCATGCCGAGCGAGGATCGTCATTTGCAGGACCCTCAGCCTTCAACGCTGGGTCCAGGGCCCTGTGAATCTAAGTAACTAAACATCGTCGCCAGATCTTCTCCATCAGTGGGTAATGCAACCTTGAATCTAGCAGTACTTACCTCCTCGGCCTCCCAGTCACGCCAAAATGGTCGTCAATCAGCATCAGCAGCATCCGTCCCAACATGAAGCAGCCCAAATGTCTAACTCGTGTACACACCAACTGTGATAATACCATTGTCTTGAATGACCTCTTATGATGACGAAAAATGCGTTTGGGGTTCAGAGGCATGTTAAAAAAGATCAAGGAGGATGATGTAGTCCTGCTCTACGCCGCAGTTACTGATTGCCAATCAGAGGAGGTGTGAAGGAAGCCGTCCATCGGACAAAAAATCCAGCGGGCGGTCGGCAACGCCTTGCACAGCCCCTTGCTTGTACCCGCAACTCTGGCTGCAAAAGTCAGGACGACCAAGTCACCTGTTTTTGATGTATGGATTAATGATGAGCGACATTAGCGGATACCATCTCGGTCTTTTCGCCGAATTTGCTGCGAGCGCCTTTCCATCGAGTGGACTGAGGATGAAACGATGGGGTGAGTGTCAATTACGGTCCCCCACAAAAAAAGGAGTAGGTCGGTCGCAGAAGTCCGCTGATATGATTCCGCCCAGCCAACGGTCAGCGCAAACCCCTCTCCTCTCTATATCGCCATCAAAAAGGTCCAGATCCTCTCAAGCCTGCCTTCTTTGAGCAAGCCTCGGATTCACACCATCGATGTCCCATAGTAGCCACCTTTGCCTGTAAACGCATAATAGAGTGCAAGAACCTTAAGGTGGTCTAACACCACCAACATGTCCTAGTCACATGCAGCGAATGCATGAGTGAATTGGAGGGAACACTTGGCCATAAAAAGGGCCAACCGATCGCCGGGCCTCCAACCACTGTCACACCCTCTGTCACCGCTCCTCCCCTCCCTCCGCCAAACCACAATCGTTGTCCCCTCACTGCCCTTGGTCCTCTCAAGTCATTGATCAGGGATCCAGCCTCCGCTTCAGCCTCCACCGTCGCCCGAGTACCACCAGCACGCACCTAGAACCCATCCAAACCCCTGCTCCTACCGCCAGATTGAACGACCATCACGCCGTTACAGACGGCCAGGTACTAGCAGCCTAGCCTTCTGTCTTCCAGGTTTTGTAACAGAAGAAAAACTCTTTAACCCAAACCATAACCATCCCAAGCAAAGACCTTGGAAAATGTTGCCTTTCCGTCCTGGTGACACAGATGGAGTTCCGCCACGTACATGGCCCTCGCCTGTCCCCCAATACCAGATGCCGAGCAGCATTTCTTCTTTGCCAAGAAAAAAGCCGTCCCTTGCCCTGCCAGAGCCACGTGGTCTATCTAAAATTTCAAGCGCTATGTCTGCATTCTGTGTCCGAAAAAGTCCATCACACCCGACGACACACCTTATATGGACGAGTAACAGCGTCCAAGGCCGCTATAATCTCTGTGACAGCTCACTGTGACTGGTGGTATGTCTCCTGGGGTACGGAGCTCTCAGGCTCGGCGCACGCTCTTTCAAAACCGCAGGGATGGTGCAAGCACTTTCCCCCAAGTCCCTCTGGTGGCATCGACGTGCCCAGATACACCAGGCGCCGTGTTGAAATAAATCTCCTTTGGAGACCATCCACGACATCAGGGTCAGGAGCTGTGGACGGCTCTAGCAACGAACCGTGAGCGCTGGCTAGGTGACAAGAAACCTTTGCCAGGCAGAGGTGAGTGATCGATAACGGCGAAAATCTGTGCTGGCCGCCCTTAAGAACGGTAAGGCTGGAGCAGCTCCCTTGCCTGGGCATCATGTCAATACACCTTGTCGTCCAGAAATTTCTAAAGAGCTACCCGGTCTAGGACGCCTGCTGAAAAGGCTCGAGGTCTGAGTTCGCGCACTTCCGCCGTTCCCACCCTATGCTACGTCCCGCCTGCGCGGTTGCACGTCAGCTCGCCATCGCCCGTCACCGTCTCATTGTTGACCTGTGGGCAACACCACGCTGGGAATCCACCCACCACTGCTCCAGCGATTGAGGCAGCAGCGGCAATGCCAATTACGCATACGAATGACACATGGCCCTGACAATCAGCGTGAGCAACCTGCGGTGTGTTGAACCAGCCGGATATGGAGTGCAGGTGAAAGAGCTCTGCACCAATCCTTGCCAGTTTTGAAGAGCCACCAAATGTCATTGCGACAATGCCCTTGCAGCATGAGCCCCATTGTGGTGATCTTAGTTCCTGGAACATCGTTGGACACTCTGAAACAAAAGGTCCGCCGCGATGGAGGAGGAAGACGGACACAGATGCGTACACGGGAGCCTTTTACTCTTCCGTCAAATCGACACAAGGCCCGACAGTTACACAATTTTCATCGTCTTCATTAGGCATGGTTCGGGTCCCAGAGCTTTGTGCAAAGGTGCGCGCTCAGCTCTCAGGTGCATCATCTCAGGCAAGCCCAGGGCTGTGGTTGAAGCTGTGCCGAAGGCAGCGGAGGAGGATGAGGAGAGGAGAGTGAGGTATCCTAGACAACCGATGTTACCTGAAGACCGTCCCTGCCTTGGAAAGAGTTTGGCGCGACCGCTTGAGGCGGAGGAGAGAAGATGAGGAAGATCAGTGTTGTGCGAGCTGCCCCTCGACCAGCAGGCTTGGGAAATCAAGGCCCATCTCTCACGATGAGTGCTTGGTATGCTCCAATTTACTCCAAACATGAACCTCGCATGTAAGCCAACAAAATGAAAACATTACTGGGTGGCCACCCTTCCTCAACACCAGGATCCCGGTACAAAACAAAAATAGCACTTTCCTTCCACCCAGCCAAATAAGAGTAAAATCAAGGTGAAATGGAGAACCTGCTGATTGATCAACTGAGGAGACATCTGTTGCGAGTCTGCTTCAACGTCTCCCCTAACTGGACACGTTGGGAGAACAACATCAGCACTGTGACAGCAGTAGAGTGCACAGTAGGAGTAGCGCAGCAGCATGCAAGGTGTGCAGAAGCCAAATGGAGTACCCTTTTGGCAATCTTTGTTTACCACCTCACGCTAACGCATCAATGCAGGGCCACTACATACCAACCACAGAGATCAGACTTAAGAACTGGTGCGACGGACTGATCTGCGTCTCAACACCGGATGTTTTTGCATGTGTTTCCGGACCCAATAGACTTCTGGGTATCCAAAATGGACGAATGGCCCGAGCTGGCGTCGCACGCCATAGAGTGTTGTCCTCCCATCAGCAATCGTCATATCTGAGGCGTTCACCTTCAGCACAGCTGGAGAGTCCCCATTACAGACAAACCAATCCGGGCTATACACAGATAATGTTGGATCGTTTGCGGGGGACTTTCATCAAGATGAATCAGGCATGGATCACTGAAGATGTTGTGTCCCAATTGCCGAGGTCACGATTAGTTTCCGTTACGCTTCACATTCCTTTTCAAACAAGAAGTGTGACCTCTTGAAAACTTTTTTTATTAAATGATCAAGTTCTTACTCAATTTTTTTATCTCTTTTCCCAACAGTCATTTTGTGGTGTTGCTGTGAGGAAGACTGTAAAGACAGCAAGGTTTCATGACAACTACTGTATTCCATTACTCACATTATCTAAAGAAGTTATCGCATTGTCAATGGTTTTGAGGTCAAGTGTTGCTCGTGAGATACAGCAATTGAATCATGGTCCTTTGGAACAGAAATGTACTTCCTAAGTGCCATTTCTCCCTCACCATATTTAATAGGTGGCTGAAAGTCATATTTATAATTATTTGGGGTCCGTGTGCGTGAGATACAGCTATAATTATGGTCCTTTGGAATAGAAATGGTGGCTATCTCAGTGGCATTTCCTCCCTCACGAATTTTTACAGTGGCTGAGAAGTCATTTATAATTTATTGTGTCAATGCTGCTTTGGGAAATGCAGCAATACTACAGATACCTATAATAAAAAAATGTTTTATCTATCATACATTTGTACTTCAGCAATTGACCAAAGTGAGCTCAAGGGGACATGCTTTAATTTTGAGAGGGGGCATTTTGCTGTGTACATGCAGCTATACTACAAGGTCCTAAATCCTAAAAAATGTGTTTCTAACAGACATTTGTTTCTTCACAATTGACCAAAGTGGCTCAAGGGTCATGCTTTTGGTGAATTTTTTGGGGCCATTTTGCTTGTGACATGCACTCTATACTACAAGGTCCATTCTAAAAAATTTTGTTTCAAACATACATTTGATCTTCACAATTGACAAGAGTGGCTCCAGGGCGATGGTGCTGTCAGAAACAGGAATAGGTAAGACACTGTTAAAGGGATAACAAATTGAGCAAAATGACTTGTTTTTGCAAGATCTTTTAACATAGCTTATCAATCCCTGTATTGAGACATACCCATTAATACAATGAAAAAAAGGAGAAACAAAGACATGGTGGATTCCAGTCCTATTTTTTAAAAATGTTAGTTTTTTCTAGAATTAAAGTACTACAAAACTTTCCTGTACAAAATAGCTGTTAAATAAATTCCCCTGAATTGTAACAAGAGTACAGGAAAAAACTTAGACCTTATGAGTTATTCTAAACATGGAGATATGGAGCACAGACAGAGAACAAAGTACAGAGACCATTTCCTCCAGCAAGTTAGTAAAATGAAAAAAGAGAATGCCAAGCATAAAGGGCACCTGGGTGTAACAGGAGCGTTAACCTCCAGTATTGTTCCAAGGTGAAGCTCAATTGGTCACACTCATACGGAGGGCAAGCGCTAACCCAAGGTATGACACTGTACCGAGGAAGGCGGGAGTTCTCACACTATCCGCTGTCCGCACTCTGCATCAGCAACGTACCGTTTTCGTTTCTGCTCCATCAGAGGCAGTTTAACCTGCGTGTTTAAAGATGACGGTACGGCCAGCCTGGGCCTTTCACCGCACCCACTGTAACCCGGCCCTAGTCATGCGGTGGCCCAGACAGGATAAAGTCAATGTCCAGTTCCACTAAAATGGTGTTTGAAAGACTCCTATTTTTCCAGGCACATTTTAATGTGGGGGTCCATGCAGGTTTGGGGCTCATGCAGTTGCCCAGGACAGTATAAGTCAATGTCCAGTGAAACCTAAAATGTTGAAAGACCTCCTTTTTCCAGCACATTTAAATAGTGGGGTCGATGCAGTTTGGGGCTCAATGCGTGCCCAGACAGGTATAGTCCAATGTCCAAGTGAAAACTAAAATGGTGGTTGAAAGACTCCTTTTTCGCACTTTTTAAATGTGGAGGGTGTCATTCAGTTTGTGGGCTCCATGCAGTGGCCCAGGACAGTATAGTCAATGTCCAGTGAAAACTAAAATGTGGTTGAAAGACTCCTTTTTCCGGCACTTATTTAAAATGTGGGGGTCAATGCAGGTTTGTGGCTCATGCTGTGTGCCCGAGGGACAGGTATAGTCAATGTCCAGTTGACAACAAAATGGTGTTGAAAGTCACCTTTCTCCGGCACTTTTTTAAAATGTGGGGGTCATCAGGTTTTTTGGGGGCTCATGCTGTGCCCATGGACAGTATAAGTCAATGTCCATGAAACAAAAGGTGGTATGAAAAGACTCCTTTTTCCAGCACTTTTTTAAAATTGTGGGGTCATTGCATTTTGGGGCTTCATGCTGGTGGCCCAGGACAGGGTATAGTCATTTCCAGTGAAACTAAAATGGTGGTTGAGAAGTCCCTTACTCTTCTCCGCACTTTTTAGAATGTGAGGGTCATGCAGGTTTGGGGCTCATGCAGTTAGCCCAGGAACAGGTATAGTCATTGTCCAGTGAAACTAAAATGGTGGTTGAAAGACTCCTTTTTTTCCAGCACTTTTTAAATGTGGTGGGTCATCAGGTTTGGTGCTCATGCTGTATGGCCCAGGTACAAGGTAAAAGTACAATGTCCATGAAACGAAAAATAGGAGGATTGAACAGTCTCCTTATCTCCGGCACGTTTTTAAATGTGTTGTCATGCAGGTTTGGGGTCTCAAGCTGTGGACCCAGGACAGGTATATCAATGTCCAGTGAAACTAAATTGGTGGTGAAATGACTCCTTTTTCCGCAACTATTTTAAACTGTGGGTCAGTACAGGTTTAATGATCATGTCTGTTCTGCTGGTACAGGACAGATATAAGTTTAGTGTCCAGTTCAACTAAGAATGGGGTTGAAAAGACGCCTCTTTTTTGGCGGCACTTTTTTGTAAATCTGGGGGTCAAAGCAGGTTAGGGGCTCAAGCTGCGATTTTCCAGGACAAGATATTCAATGTCCATTCAAAGTAAGATGATGGTTCAAATCATTACATGCCTACGTGGCGCTATTAATTGTGGTGATGCAGTGTATTAAGGAGTGTCAGCTGTGGAACAAGACAGGAGATAGTGAGCATGGTCTGTTGACTTTTTTTCTGTGACTTGTTATAACCTAAGTAGATGCCCAAAGATGTAGCACTTATCCATTTGACTGATGTAGGATGTTAATTTTTCAGCTCTTCCACCTTGTTTTGGGTGTAATAATGAAGTTTTGTGCTCCCTTCAATCTCAGTAGACTTTAATGGGAATTCCTCATAATGCATGCACACGATCGAAAAACCTTATCGATAGCGGCCTTGACTATCGACTATCATTCGCGATCTCGATAGCCACCCAATCGCTCAACACTACTTGTAATCAACAGGAGAATATAACCCCAGATAGTCATGGGAGTCACACTAAGGAAATTGTGTTACTCAATACGGGTAATAATAGTAAGGCCGCAATGAATGCGACCAATACAACTGCCTTAGTAGGAGAGAAAGAAACGTCAGTAGATTATGAAAAATTGGGAGCAAAACCAAAAAGAGCGTCCAATGAGAATTTAGGGAAAGACAACTTGCCCACGCATTCCCCTAAAACAATACCCAATTATAAATGATTTACAAATTAATATAGTCGTAAGACAAAATGTCAGAGATATGAAAAGAATGGGGTAAAATTTAGTGCCTTAGAATGTATAAACACTAAAGATATGGTGAATAACACACGGGAGCACAATATTGATTTAGATTTCACCCTGCACGAAATCAATGATCTTACACAAGGCAAATTTAATTGTAATTTAACATTACCTGAGATAATATTTCGGAGAGAACTAGTGTCTCCTTAATTGATCCATACATATTGATGACTCTGTAACGGTCCCTGAAGGAATTAAACACAAAAAGCCACATTTTTAATTAAGAAAAACTTGATAAGAATGAAAAAGGAACACATAGAACAAAAAAGACGGGATCTCTTCCTTTACGAAATGGATCACCACAATCCCTCACAACCTTCACATATCAAAATGGGAAGATAATGATAGTTGTTTATACTAAATAGGTTTCCGATTGAATCTCCTGTTTTTAGGGATCCATCACTTCCTCATAATCGAATCAATACCCCTGAAACACCCGAATCCAATAAAAGAAGAAAATTCCGATGAGGGGTAAAAGGGCAGGGACCACAGAGAAAAGAAAGTGATGCAAAATCAAAACCTAAATCGGATCAATAATGATAATAAAGAAATCCCGTTTACAAGATAGTGTTACATCCAAAATGACACTAATCTTAGTAATCATGGCAATTTTTAATATTATCTGATATTACAATTTATCCAAGCTGAAATAAGCCTTTTATCAAAGGGGCTGTTTTTTTGTTCCCAACTAACGATAAAATTTGTGACAAGTTCGAACTCTTTTTCAGATTAAACCACTGACACGGAAACGTTACTAAAGAAGATTTTATTGGGCAATGACCCCGGACTTGTCAATATGGATTCAAACCATCGAGAAAAAGAAAAAATTGGGAGAATGCGACACAGTCCTGAGTTTAACCAAAATCAAGTGTTACCTACCCTTTTACTTCACAAGGCCATCTATTAAAGATCTTCCATGATTTGATGACAGAAGAATTTCGGCTTATTCAATCTCATAAGTGTAACAGTAATATAACTAAAGAGGAAAAAATTGCAAGACAAGATCCTTACAACAATACTAGGAAGATCGTAATACGTCCTGGCTGATAATGGGGTATGGGAATCGTAAATTCTGAATTATTATGATTATCATAACGAATCCCTCAGAATCCAATCAGTATTCTAAATACAATGTACCCTGTCAATAAGAGAAATTTTCGTCACAGCTCGAAAATAGCTGTATGACTTCTTGACTTTTCGTTTAGTAAAAGGGGGATTATTAGATAAAAATACTAAATTATTATATATTATTATACAAGAACCAAGCACCCCATTAGATTTTTTTATTAATCTCCCTCAACATTGCACAAAGAGATAAAATATAAACTCCCAGAAGGACCCATTATAAGCAGGTATTAACGTCTTTTACTAGTAATTTATCACATTTTAATTGACAGATTGGCTACTAACCCTATGTAATTAAAGTACTATAAAAAAGTTTATTAATTAAAAAGACTCAGGGATTATAATTAATATGTTATTCAGAGTTTTAAGACATAAGCGCACATAATATTGGTTTATTACCCTAGAACGTAGCTTCCCTCTACACTAATATTTTCACACCAATTGGAAAAACAATGCATTTCATCTATTTTTGTATATTCGATTTAACTTATCTAAACCGTTTAAAGAATTTTTACTTACTAGTCAACAAATTCCCTTTTTCAGAAAAATAATTTTTTCAAATATGAGGATAACCCTGTAACGTGGCAGCATAAATGGTAACTGCGCAATTGGGACGAAAATGGCGCCAGCGTATGCCACCTTTTTCATGAATCCGCTTGAAAGAAGAACATATTATCTAATATCCATTTTAGTCTACAAAGGAAATACTAGATGACCTGTTTTGAATATGGAATGGGAACCATAAAGACAAATTGCAAAATTTGTTGTCATACTAAGACAAAATAACTGGTGATATTCATTTGTGAGCACATAGCAACCCCAGTTCTATCGGAGTTTTTAGTTTTAGTAAATGTACTTAAATGGTCCGAAAAATTTATTACGGAAACATTTTTAAAGTCAGGTGACATTTAATAGATTTTTTATTAGATTTTACCAGCGCACACACTACTAAGCCATAGCTTACCCGAGCATCCGCTTATAGGCCAAATGAGGAGAATCAGAAAAAAAAGTACAGAGCCCTCAGGATAAAAAGAACAATCAAAAATTTTAAAAAACAGGTTTTTAGAGAAAAACTATCCAAAGAAATTATTGGATGATGCACTAACAAAAACAGAGACATTAACACAACAACATTGTCTAGTTCCTAAATCAAAGAATATAGATAATAAAGTTTTTTCTAAATGTACGCTTGTCACCCGTTTTAATACGGCTCATAATAAAATTACAGGTTTACTACATTATTTGGGCCCTATAATCCCAGAGAGACCAAGTGTCATTTTTAGAAGAGCTCCCAATTTAAAAAGTCTAATTGCATCAAGTAAGTTGAGAATGCAATATATAGATGAAAATACACAGATTTCTGTTCGAACACCACAAAAGAGAAATTTAAGATTTCAAAATCTCTAGACTGAACTAGTAAATACTTAATTTATTTAATTCAGTGTATATATGGTGAACAGTATATCGGTCGCACAAAATGCCCTCTGCATATTAGATTAAATGGGCATAGAGCGAGTACCAAAAAGGGAGATATAAGACAAAGTGTATCTCGTCATTTAAAGACTTTTCATGATGGAGATTTTTCAGTTATCTCTATAACACCAATAGATCAGATTCCAGAAAACTGCCCCAATAGGTTTCAGGCATTGCAGCGGAAGGAAGTCTTCTGGATGTATCGTATGAAGACGATACATCCAGAAGGACTGAATGAAATAACAGAGACTATCATAATCTAGGAACATAGGTATATTAGTGCACACAATGTTGAACTACATTACATGTGAAATAGACATTGTGATTACTTTTTCATGGGATGTTGCAATATATTTATTTCTATAATTATAGAATATATAAAAACATTAAGGATATATATTGAATTGAATTATATCCATAAGATATATTGTTATTATGTATTACATTGTACTCTTTTTATATGCATTGTATTGTATTTTTAATTTTCTTTTATTTAAGAAACATCTAATTGAGTTGAACTTTACTAGTAAGAATGAATGGAATTTTTTTAACCAATCACAAAATGGTATTGTTAATTGGAGTTGTATTTAAAGATGGTGCATTTGGTTGGTGTGATACCCCTGAGGAAGCGCTGGTTCAGGTGCGAAACAAACGTCGGGTTTTAGTGATATATGCTATATGTATTTTAGTTAGAAGCATCGGACCTCCGAGCTTCTCTAAAAAAAAGCCTTTTTTTTCCATTTACTTGCTGGAGTCTTCTAAAACGCTTGGCGCCGACAAATCCTATTTTTATACTTCTTTCTTTATAAACCCCTAGTATATTTAGTTTCCATTCCTTTTAATGAAACATTATATTTTGCCGTAATGGGTAATGTTTAGTATTGTACTGCTGTTGTTCAAGGGATATACAGGGCAAATCACCAGACAAAAACTTACTAAATTACTTACAATAACTAAAATCCCCTTCCCAAGACTCTGTTCTTGTGACCATTTTCCTAAAAAAGTTCTGTTTCTATCTTCTTGTAGACAATGGATTTATCGACATGAATACTTCAAGTATAGAACATGAAATTTACCCCAAGCAAGACTTTTGTCTTATTGCAGAGTTTAAGGCGCATCCATCTGTGACTTGTGCATGGATTCACAATTCAAACGTCTTTCCATGTTCTCTCATCACAGATGAAAATGGACAAAGGTATTATAAGCTTAACTACAGACAAAACAGTTATGACTCTTGGTCGACTTATAGCTTTCTCTGTCTCTGTTTAGTCTGCTAGGGTTTTTTTGGTCATCCCCATTTTCTTTGGATTTAAAGGGATCGTCTCACTACAAGGATTGCTTTTTATGGTAAAGATCTTGCAAAAACAAGTCATTTTGCAATGTGTGTCCATTAACAGTGTCCTACCTATTCCTAGATATCCCCTCTTGTATGGGCTTCATGAGCTCCTGAGGTCGCTATAGCTACAGACCTGTTTAATCTCTCACGATAGGCTGCCAGCACTGTTTTTTTATAGCTACAGTCCTGGCTTCTACTGCAGCCTAGTAGAAGCCAGTAAACACGCCCATGAATTCAAAATGAAACCAAGAAAACAGGACTGAGGTAAGATGAATCAATGTAGTGAGACAACCCCTTTAATAAAAATTAAAAATAAAACTATTTAGGCTTTAAGTAGATGGCTCAGCTGTCAGTTTTTTAATTGTTCTTGCCTTCCATAGTATATTAATAAAGGTCAGGGAAGAACAACAACTTCACTCACAGAAATCTTATTAGAGAGAAGACACAGAGAGATAGCAAGAGAACAAGGGATAAAAAAAGAAGTGAGCACAGAGAGCATGACGGGCAGTATGGGGAACTGCGCTGAAAGTATGGAACCAAAGGGAAATAGACCTGAACAGTTACTCCTGGCAGTGGTGGAACTACCGCCGAAGCAGGCATAGCGACTGCTACAGGGACCGCACTCCCTGGGGGCCTGGCAGGGCCCTGTCATAACATATGTAGAGTCACTAGGGGGCAGCCCGGTCACCTCACAGCTCCACGGAGCTGATGAAAATTATTTTAAAAGAGCTGCTCCCCCAGCAGCCCCTCCTCCCTTCCCTCTGTACTCCATGCAGGCCCCCTCCTCCCCTGTCCTCTGTACTGTGTGCGGGTCCCCTCCTCCCCTGTCCTCTGTTCTCCGTGCGGACCACCTCCTCCCCTGTTCTCTGTGCTCCGTGCGGGCCCCCTCCTCCCCTGTCCTCTGTACTGCGTGCGGGTCCCCTCCTCCCCTGTCCTCTGTGCTCCGTGCGGGCCCTCTCCTCCCCTGTCCTCTTTAATGCGTGTGGGTCCCCTCCTCACCTGTCCTCTGTACTGCGTGCGGGTCCCCTCCTCCCCTGTCCTCTGTATGGTGCGGCCCCTCTCCTGTCTTGTATGCATGTGGGCCCCCTCCTCCCTCCACTCTGTGCTCTGTGCGGGCCCCCTCCTCCCTTCTCCTCTGTACTTAGTGCGGGCCCCCTCCTCCCTTCAATCTGTGCTCCGTGCTGGTCCCCTCCTCCTCTCCTCTGTGCTGTTTGCGGCCCCCTCGGTGTCTCACAGGCACAGTCGGGACTGGACAATGGAGGAGGGGTGTCTACACTGCCGGCTGAGAGCAGGAAGCTGCTGCCATGTGTCCTTTCCTTAACCACCCTGTGTCCTGAATAAGACGGCTGCAATGCATGTAGGTAAGTGTGTGTGTGGATGGATGTGACTGTTTACTGTTCTGTGCTTCGTGCGGGTCCCCTTCTCCCCTGTCCTCTGTGCTCCGTGCGGGTCCCCTCCTCCCCTGTCCTCTGTACTGCGTGCGGGTCCCCTCCTCCCTTGTCCTCTGTACTGCATGTGGGCCCCCTCCTCCCTCCACTCTGTGCTCTGTGCGGGCCCCCTCCTCCCTTCTCCTCTGTACTGCGTGCGGGCCCCCTCCTCCCTCCACTCTGTGCTCCGTGCGGGTCCCCTCCTCCTCTCCTCTGTGCTGTTTGCGGCCCCCTCGGTGTCTCACAGGCACAGTCGGGACGGGACAATGGAGGAGGGGTGTCTGCACTGCCGGCTGAGAGCAGGAAGCTGCTGCCATGTGTCCTTTCCTTAACCACCCTGTGTCCTGAATAAGACGGCTGCAATGCATATAGGTAAGTGTGTGTGTGGATGGATGTGACTGTATATATGTGTATCTCTAATGTGTGTATTAATATATATCTGTGTGTGTATGTAGATGTGTGATGCTTGTATGTATGTATTATCTACATAAGTGACCAGTACTCAGTGTAGGGTAGAGGATGATGCTCCCACAGCACCAAAAAATCTATATAAACAATAAAAGAATTGCAGTACAATAATATCAGAAATATCAGTATCATTTTGGCGTCAGCCGGTGCGGGTCGTTCATCTGCAGCGACGTATTTTGGCAAAGCATCTCCTGTGCGGGATGTGCGGGATGTGACCGGCATGTGAGTGGCTGGCGTGTGCGGGATGTGAGTGGCTGGCGTGTGCGGGATGTGACTGTCGTGTGAGTGGCTGGTGTGTGCAGGGTGTGACCCGCATGTGAGTGGCTGGCGTGTGCGGGATGTGGCCGACGTGTGAGTGGCTGGAGTGTGCGGGATGTGGCCGACGTGTGAGTGGCTGGCGTGTGCGGGTTGTGAGTGTGAGTTGCTGGAGTGTGCGGGATGTGACTGGCGTGTGAGTGGCTGGCGTGTGCGGGATGTGAGCGGCGTGTGAGTGGCTGGAGTGTGCAGGAGGTGACTGTCGTGTGAGTGACTGGCGTGTGCAGGATGTGACCCGCATGTGAGTGGCTGGCGTGTGCGGGATGTGGCCGACGTGTGAGTGGCTGGCGTGTGCGGGATGTGACTGGCTTGTGAGTGGCTGCCGTGTGCGGGATGTGAGCGGCTTGTGAGTGCCTGGCGTGTGCGGGATGTGGCCGTCGTGCGAGTGGCTGGCGTGTGCGGGATGAGACCGGCACGTGAGTGGCTGGCGTGTGCGGGATGTGTCCGGCTCGTGAGTGGCTCAAGTGTGCGGGATGTGACTGGCATGTGAGTGGCTGGCGTGTGGGGGATGTGAGCGGCGTGTCAGTGGCTGCCGTGTGCGGGATGTGACTGTCGTGTGAGTGGCTGGCGTGTGCAGGATGTGACCCGCATGTGAGTGGCTGGCATGTGCGGGATGCTGACATGTGAGTGGCTGGCGTGTGCGGGATGTGAGCGGCGTGTGAGTGGCTGGCGTGTGCGGGATGTGGCCGACGTGTGAGTGGCTGGCGTGTGCGTGGCTGGCGTGTGCGGGATGTGGCCGACGTGTGAGTGGCAGGCGTGTGCGGGATGTGAGCAGCGTGTGAGTGGCTGGTGTGTGCGGGATGTGACCCGCATGTGAGTGGCTGGCGTGTGCGGGATGTGGCCGTCGTGTGAGTGGCTGGCGTGTGCGGGATGTGGCCGACGTGTGAGTGGCGTGTGTGGGATGTGTCTGGTGTACACAATTTTTTCTGTCATTCTTGACGGAACACATGATAAGTTAATTTTTTTTTCGGATGGGGGGGGGGCCATTGTAAAGTTTGCTATGGGGCCTTGCCATTTCTAGTTCCGCCCCTGAGTCCTGGGTAGCGTCTAGTAGGGTATCACAAGGACCCTCAATGCACCATCTAGTCCCCAAGGCTGCAGATGCTGGAGGGAGGCTACTTGTGGGGATGCTGAAGAGGAAATTGTCTGAAGAACAACTTACAGTATTAGGCTATTGCACTGTACTAAAGTAACCCATACCTTGTGGTAAGAAAGAACGTGTAACGTCTATGAGAATTAATGCTGTGAGTAAAAGCCTGGAACCAGTGTTGTCTTTTTATATAGCACCAGGGGACCCCACCACTCACTACTCTCAACATCCACGCCAACCAACCACAGCCTGCATATCTGACACACCAATATTGAATCCTCACTTATTCTTATCTGGTCCTCCTCCTCTCATAAATAAATGACAAATAATGTTTGGTTTCAGAAATGAGAGAATGAAAGGGTTACATCATCGCTCAGTGAACTCACTCATAATCTAGTTCATGTAAATAGTTCTTGGCTGCAAAACCACAGTTGTGTGTAAAGGGGTGAGTCTAGGTAAACAGTGAAGGGGACCATGGTTTCTTCATTCGGCTGTATAGCATTGGTGCCTTAAGTAAACGTTAGGATAGGCCATCATTATTAAAATCCCAGAAAAACTCTTGTTATACAGTGGGGAAAAAAAGTATTTAGTCAGCCACCAATTGTGCAGTTCTTCCACTTAAAAAAATTAGAGAGGCCTGTAATTGACATCAAAGGTAAACCTCAACTATGAGAGACAAAATGAGAAAACAAATCCAGAAAATCACATTGTCTGATTTGGCAAGAATTTATGGGCAAATTAGGGTGGAAAATAAGTATTTGGTCACCTACAAACAAGCAAGATTCCTGGCTCTCACAGACCTGTAACTTCTTCTTTAACCCCTTAAGCCGAACCTCTGACCAGAATACTTTTTTTAGTTTTTGCCTCCTTGCGTTTCAACAGTTGTAACTTTTTTATTTTTTCAATGACGGAGTTTTACTTTATGTGGGAATAGTTTAAGTTCACTTATAAATAATTGCAGTATTTTTTTTTATTGAAAAAAATGTTTGTTTTTTTTTATTTTTTTTTTTAAACCATTCACATTTCACACTTAATAAATTGTTAGATTAATTCTAAAGGTTATTCAGGTCGTGTGGATTCCAAATAGGTGTAGGTTTTTTTGTGTGTGTAATTTATGCACAATTATTTTTTATTAAATATTTATTTTTATGTTTTTTTATTTTTTTATTCTTTTTTTAACACTTTTTATGTTTTTTTTTTTTATTTTTTTTTTAAATCCCATGAAGGGAGAACTGTTTTACATTTTTTACACTTGGTAATGTATTAGCATATTTATATATAATAATACATTATAATCTGTGTCAGTCTGACACAGGCAGTGATTAGGACAGCACACAGTGTGTCCTAGTCACTGGCTTAGTGCACAGTCAGCCCTGGGGCCACTCTACATCCCCAGGGTTGGGCTGTGCAGCCGTTCACCGGGCTCTGTCGGGTCACCAGGTGTTCTGATCACCAGACAGAGCAAGGGAACCCTTTGATTGCGCTGCGGTAACGCACCACCGCAATTAAAGGGCTAAAGCACTGGGTTGCGGAGGTTTTTCCCCCGCTCCCCGGGCCTGCAGGAGATGCTCTGCCGCAAACTCGATGTCTGCAGCGACGCCAAAAGACGTCGCTGCAGATGAACGACCCGCACCGGCTGACGCCAAAAGGAGTTAAGGAGTTAAGAGACTCCTCTGTAAATCCACTCATTACTGTAGTAATGGCAACTGTTTGAACTTGTTATCAGTATAAAAGACACCTGTCCACAACCTCAAAAATCACACTCCAAACTCCACTATGGCGAAGACCAAAGAGCTGGCAAAGGACACTAGAAACAAAATTGTAGCCCTGCACCAGGCTGGGAAGACTGAATTTGCAGTAGGCAAGCAGGTGAGTGTGAAGAAATCAACTGTGGGAACAATAATTAGAAAATGGAAGACATACAAGACCACTGATAATCTTCCTCGATCTGGGGCTCCATGCAAGATCTCACCCCGTGGGGTCAAAATGATCACAAGAACGGTGAGCAAAAATCCCAGAACCACACGGGGGGGCCTAGTGAATGACCTGGAGAGAGCTGGGACCAACGTAACAAAGGCTACCATCAGTAACACACTACGCCGCCATGGACTCAGATCCTGCAGTGCCAGACGTGTCCCCCTGCTTAAGCCAGTACATAACTTAGAATGAATGGGGGCATGTATCGTGAGATTTTGAGTGCAAACCTCCTTCCATCACCAAGGGCATTGAAGATGGAACGTGGCTGGGTTTTTTGGCATGACAATGATCCCAAACACACCACCAGGGCAATGAAGGAATGGCTTCCTAAGAAGCATTTCAAGGTCCTGGAAAGGCCTAGCCAGTCTCCAGATGTCAACCCCATAAAAAACCTTTGGAGGGAGTTGAATGTCCGTGTTGCCCATGGACAGCCCCAAAACATCACTGCTCTAGAGTAGATCTGCATGGAGGAATGGGCCAACAAACCAGCAACAGTGTGTGCCAACCTTGTGAAGACTTACAGAAAACGTTTAACCTCTGTCATTGCCAACAAAGGATATATAACAATGTACTGAGATGAACTTTTGTTATTGACCAAATTCTTCTTTTCCACCATAATTTGCAAATAGGTTCCTTCCAAATCAGACAATGTGATTTTCAGGATTTGTTTTCTCATGTTGTCTCTCATAGTTGAGGTCGACCTATGATGTCAATTACAGGCCTCTCTCATCTTTTTAAGTTGGAGAACTTGCACAATTGGCTGACTAAATACTTTTTTTCCCCACTGTAAGTGTAGGTGGGTATTCTTTTCATGTGAAATTAAGGGAAAATATTAATAAAATACATATCTTAACTTTTGCACAGCATATCTGAATTCTGCCACCATAGAAACACACCTGGAGAGTATGTGTTCTACGTCGAAAATGGTGATGTGCAGCTCAGCAAAACCTTCACTTTGAATTTACCCCGTGAGTTATAATGAAAAAAAAAACCAGAAATATTCTACGCAATGTTTTAACTTCTGTGTTAGCCATAACGACCAAGCAATTTTGTTTTAGAAATGTAACAAATGTCACACTGCACTTTTTTATTTTTCCTGCCTCCTCTATGGCAGTCTTAGAGGAGGTCACTGCTTGCTAGTAGGAGGCTATCACATGATGCAGTTTCAAGATGTTTTTGGTGCGGTTTCTCTGTTGCAGTACTGAAACTACCTGTATTAACAGCATGCTCCTCTCAATTTCCTAAATTGTTTAGAAAGGTGTTGCAAGTGAATAATCAATTATTGTGCTAATAGTCCACAAGATTTTGAAAGCACAATAATTGATTATTCACTTGCAACATCTAAATTTATGTCTCAGGGTGCTTTCACACGGTGCGTTTTTTACGTGTTTTTTGATGCTTTTTTATGTGGTTTTTTTTGTGCAGGAAGACACAGCAATTAATGCTGTAAATTGCTGCACAAATAACGCATTAAAAACGCACCGTGTGAAAGCACCCTTAAAATCAGCTTGAGAAAAATGTTTCAAAGGTGCAGCTGGTAACGCGTATTGTGATGCGTTTGGATGCGTTTTTTTTACACGTTTTTGCCACATTTTTCAAACACATATATCACAGCATTTTCTAAACCGACTAACACTATCAACAACCCTGAAATAAAACTCGATATTTTTAACCATGTGACAAACTACGTCATAAACTACACCCCTCTATAGTGTAAAGTTCTGCGTTATGATTCAAATAAGCCTTTGAACACCTTTTTTTTAAATCAACCTATAAACATTCTATAAACACCCAAAACCCACCCTATAAAATAATACTAAATTATATTTATAATAGGTTTAGTTAAGCCACGTGACTACAATAAAATACACCCCTCTATAGTATTTAAATTCTCCATTTACCAATTTTATTCAAACCCCTTTTAAGAAACGAAGAGAAGAGACGATTTTAAACGCTTGAAAATGACCACGCCATCATACAGTGCCACTCCTGCCAGGCCATTTCCCCCAGGACATCGTGCCCGTCCACTTAGTCCAGCTGATCGTGCTGACATCATTATCTTAACCAATTCAGATCGCTGTACTTTGCTGAACACCTGCTCCACCGAACTACAGCGTAGAAGGGTAAGAGTCATTTTCTCTCTTTGAAGGGTTGTGGGTATTGCGTTAATACTTTTTGTTGTGTGTGTGCAGGCTTTCTTTTTTTTTTTTTTGGGTGGGTGCGCGAATTTTGGTATTATTTTGAGTTGGGTTCTAGTATTTTGTTCATTTTTTATGTGGGTGCTGGCATTTTTTTGGGTGGGTGCAGGTATTTTGTTATGATTTTGAAGTGGGTGCTGGTATTTCATTTTTGTGGGTGCAGGTATTGCATGATTTTAAGGTGGGTGCAATTTTTTTTTGTGGATGCAGCTATTGTGTTATGTTAGCAAGGTTTTTTCTTTGTTCGCTTGGGCTGGTATGAATTTTATAAAACAAGAGTTTTCCTGATTTTACTTTACGAATGATTATGTAATAATACATTGCATATAGTATTATTGAATTGAACACTAGATTTTATCTAATTAGAAAATATGTAATGCTTTTTTTTATTGCTTTATAGGAAAGAATTCGTCAAAGGCAATTCCGTAGATATTGGGCCCAGCCAATAAACATCTTCAGAAATAATCGTGGCCATGTTGGACAACCATATCTAGAACTGAGAAGGTATGAATAATTTCAAAGCAAACGTAGCATAGAAATAATATATGATATATTTATTTCTTTTCTTTTTTTTTTTATCAAGAACTACTCTGAGATGTTTTCCGACATTACAAGGATGTCCCTGGAGGCCTTTGAACGTCTGTAGGAGATCATGTCCGATGTACTACAGCATCAAGACACCAACATGAGGGCATCCATCACTCCAATGGAACGACTGCTGATCACGTTGTGCGTAAGCTTTGAATATGTTTTTATTATTTTATTCTGATTCTTTGACTTCAATCAGTTATCTGATTCTAGCCAAACTATGAAAATAATTTTTTTTTAATTGTGACTAATTTTTTTCCCCTTTTTTCCAGATTTCTGCTAACAGGGGAGAGTTATGTATCGCTGCACCTCCAATTCCGGGTTCGTGCCACCTGATCTGGCAGCACTTGTTGCCCATCTCAATGCCAAGCCCAACCCAGGGGATTTTGTTGCAGGTAGCAGCAGCCTTTCAATCTGTGGCCAATTTCCACAACTGCATAGGCGCCATAAACACATACATGTGCAGCAGCTACCGCGATCAGGATCCTTGTTTTAGAACTGCAAAGAATATTTTTCTGTGGTCCTGATGGTGGTGGCTGATGCACACTGTAAGTTTGTTGCTCTCGACGTCAGTGCCTATGAAAGTTCTAGGGACTCCCGGGCACTGCTTAACTCTGAGTTTGGGAGACAAGTGCTGTAAGACCAGGTAATTCTACCCCCACCAAAACCTCTTCCGCGAACCGCACATCCAGTCCTCTTCGTCCTGGTAGGGAATGAAGTATTTCCTATACTGAGCAACCTGCTACGCCCATACCCCTGAAGGGGACTGGATGCTTGGACGACGTTTTTAATACGAGGCTGATACGGCCCCGACGCTTCATGGAGTGCACTTTTGGAATCATGAGTAGTAAGTGGAGAGTCTTCACCACTGCAATGATGTTGGATGAGCACACAGTGGATAGAGTCATTGAAGCTGTCTGTGTTCTCCATAACTATGTTCAGTATTACGTAAGTTCTGACATGGAAGTGGAGATACAGGAAGATTTTGATGAATCTCCATTCACCTTAGGCTTTGACTAGCCATCCAACCATGGTGCAGAGGTGTGAGAAACCTTCATGGACTATTTTATGTCCCCCGAAGGTGCCGTGCTTTGGAAATTTTCACAGCTTTGGTGAGCAGCACTCGTTTTGGGAATGATGGATATCTTCTGCTCAAAGGCCTTCGTGGAGAAAGCTTGGGCAGATTTCCCGGATTCCTTGAGAAAATGTATTAAATAAATGAATGATATTTTATCTGCACTTGTTAAAAAAAATAAATAAAAAGTTTGACTCAAAATTAGTTTTTCGTCTTTATTACCTTTTTTTGTTATTTTCTTGTTTATCAAAAATATTATTTATAATTATTTTTTTAAACATGGTTGTGTAAGCATTTTTGTGTGACCACATGAAATCAGCTTAGATGGCTGCTTGCAGCTCGCAGTCATGCATGTGAATGAGGAGGGCAGCGCTAGCAGTCATCCTCCTCATTCACTTCTATGGGAGCTTATAAACATAGCATGCACTCGGCTATACCCGGAACTCCCATAGAAATTAAATAGAATGATGTGTGCTAGCGCCACCGTCCTCAATCACATGCATGGCTGCAAGCAGCCATCTAAGCTGATTTCATGTGGTGATACAAAAACCCCATTAATTATTATTGGATTTATTGTTCTTTTTTTTTTTTAAACAAACAAACAAATTAAATTACTTATAGTCACACTTGTTGCAAGTCATCCATGTATTAAAGGGGTTTTGCCAAGAAGTAAGTTCCTTACCTAACAGGCTGATACTCCCCTCTTGAGGCTTGAAAAAAGGGCGTTGAGTTTCTGTGTTTAAAAAACAAGTACCTCCTCTGTGATGTCATTGCACCGCCTCCCATGCATGCTTCTGATATTCAGTCTCTGTACTTGAGTAAACATTGTTTGGCTAATCCACCGGGGATAACTGTATTGTGCACAGGAGAGAAGATAAGCTCTGAGCAGGCAGAATTCTTTCATTTGTTCACAAACTGATGCAGTGGGGGGGGGGTAGGCGGGCTGAGCAGAGATCCAGGGAGCGTCTGCATGTTTACTCAGATAATTACATTACAACCATTGGATTCTCCACACAAAAGACACAGGATGTTTTCTCCCCAGTCCCTTCAAAGCTCATTCATGTTCCCTGCCATCAGATAAGAAGTGCAAACAGCGCAAGCGCAGCCAGATCAGCTCCTGTCAGTTCCTGGTGTCTAATGTAAGCAGTCAGGAAACTAAGTGCATGTAAGGAAGGCTGTAGATCTCACAAGCTTCACTTTTTTTTTAATGACATATATTTAGAAAAGTGATTAAATACCCATATTGGAGGATCCCACGTCAACATTAGATCGTGGCAAAACCTCTTTAACATAACAATTGAGGTGCTTGCGGCAGTGCTCTAAATCCACTTATATTGGAGCCACTGTATATACCAAAATACACACAATGTGCAGTAATCAGAAGCTCTCATACGAATATGTTCACATGGCGTAATTATGGGGCAGATTTCGGCATGTAATTGCACTGTAATACGCCCCAAAAAACGCCCCACAAATACGGTAATTCATAGCTCTCATTGAGAGCTATGAATACTTGATGTTTTCCCCAGTGTCTAATATGTGATGGAGGAAACAATTGACATGTCACTTATTCATACCGCTTACGCGCCGGGGAGAGTGAATGGCCAACGCGTACTTCTAAAACACCCACTATTGAAGATGCAATACGCCGTGTGAACATACCCTATAAGTGAATGAGGAGGACAGCTGCTAGCACTACCATCCACATTCAAATGCATAGATGACTTACAACTTGCTGCAAACGTCTAGTGTAGCTGATTTGAAAGAAAGACTCAAACTCCTTATTTTTATTTTTTATGCTATTGTTTTCTATTAATCACAAAGTAATTTAAGCTTTATTTAAAATTCATTAAAATTCCAAATTAAACAACGATAGCATAAAATGGGTATACATGTTTTTGTTTTTTTTTGGATTATCTTTTAAAGTTAAAAATATAAAAAAAAATATCAAGGATAAAGAAAATGTAAAGTTAGGAAAGATACATACACTCAAATTTTAAATCAACAATTTTTATTTTACAAAATAATTCGAATTTTTGATTTTAAACATATTTAAAACCCACACTACTCTCCCCTGGATGATGTTCTGCCTGCTGCATATAGGACTCGATCTTCTGCCTGGTGTATCCTGAAGTTCTGTAGAGAAAAAAAAATTATTATACATATTTGTCGTGAACAGCCTCTTTTCATTGGCCGCCGTGAATAGACCCTATGGCCGTGGCATGACATGTGACCCAATATTTGACATAGACATGATGTTATGCATACCCCCTGCCTACGCAAGTGTAAGGTGACACAGGGAGTGTGAGAGGCTAGCCCACGCGACCGCCGGCGTGACACAACACTCACCCACAACCCTGTCCAGCTGAGAGACCCCTTTTCCCTAGCACCAGTGAATCAGCACTTTGCCAGCCCATTAGACTGCCAACAGTTCTGTATTAGATATAAGCACGGTCCTTTAGCAGGTTTATATCGGGCCAGAAATCAGCACCAGTAGCGTAAAATAAAAAAACCGAGAACAGGACTTTGGGGATAAGAAAAAGAGCCCCAAATTAATTTTAAATATTTAATTCCCTTAAGGGCCCACAGGAAGACAAACATACACATGGATAAAAATTATTACCGGGGTTGATATGCAAACACAGGTACAAAGTTAGAGATAGTATAAAGCAGAAAAGTCCATTACTTGGTGTTAGTTTTTTTAGCATGGCAGTAAATTGGGGGTGCGGCAAGCAAGAAAAAGGGAGCTACTGCTCGGCACATTTTTAAAACCTTACGGGCACACCTCCCATGCCCCTGGGGGGTTTGATAACCCAAATTCAACCCTTTGGGCCTATGATTGATTCAAAATCGATTGGTCAAAATTCTCCGGGAGGCGGCTCTGGTTCCATCGGCCCAGCTGAACCTCAACTATGTTCTGATACCAAACACAGCTTTGCTGCGAGTTTTCTATACAGTTTTTTGTATCCCCCCAACCTGGGCCCGGGAAAAGGGAAATGACCTTTTGTGCGTACGTCCTGTTCCCGAGTTCTCAAATATGAAACCGGTATGCGGGTTCGACATGTAGCAATTCCATAATTCTTTCTGAAACCCCAACTCTCGATTGTCTGGATCAAACCTTGCAACCCTTACTAACCGAAGGAATGGATGCTTTGGGTCCCACGAAGTCTGCTGGACTTGTGAAATAAATAGTGAAGGTTCTTTTGATGCAGAACCTCTTGGTGAGGGCTTAATTTCATATACACAGTAGTGTTTTGAGTGATTCCCCGCATACCTCACATGACCTAGTGATAAACTTGGATCACATTTTATTTTACATCCATCACGATAATTAAAATAGTTTTACCACCTTAGCCTTTTATGGCATATTGCTATAATGTGCCAGCAAAGTCTGATACGTGTGGGTCAATATATCTTGGTAACAATGTTTGGTTTTAAAAACCTATTTATAGAAAAAAAATACTTACAGGCGCAGTTCTCTCTGGTGCATAAGAAACATTAGCTCAGCCAAATGAGGAATGCTGTTCTCTTCTGGGGAGAGGATCCGCTTGCCACCTGACTTTGTTTTTTCTGCCACCTGACAAAGCGGTCCCGCACCTTCTCTGTACATTGTGGTTTAGACATTAAAAAAAGTATTTTTAGCAAATTTCTTATTATGTGTAACGGGTTCAACACTTCAATTTTTTTTAAATATAACAGACTTACATCGATGTCTTCTTGCAGCTGTGTATCGAACCCATCTCAGTCTGGGCACTGCAACCTGCAGATATTGCGCTATTGTCTATCTCATAGTGGCTGGTTGCTGTACCCTGGAAATTTCTTGTCCCAAAAACTGGGATGGGTATGAACCTAAAACACATTACAAAAAATCACTTTCTAAATGATCTTTTAAATTCGGTGAAAGACAGTACTATAAAATACCAATGTTCTCATGGTTACCCATACCAACCAGATGGCACATGCTACCCTTGCAGCTAGTGCAACACCTTGTGCATGTCTGCAACCAATAATGCATACATTCAGTAGGTCAGCCACTGCGATAAATCGAGCATTAACTGCACATGGTGCATATGTCATGTGCCTGATATTAACAACCATTAAAAAATATTAAATTACTATACATTTTACTAAATATTATTAATTAAAATATTACCTCCGAGATTAGAGACGCAACATCCATTGCCATCCAGCAGTACCGTAATGTGGTATCCTCCTCAGTTTCACACATGGACTAGCAGAATGAACCAGTTGGGGTTCAAATTTCATCAGCTATAGTTAACCCCTCACATTTTACTGATACCAAAAAAAGTCCAAATACAGACATTGATATTTTGATCCAGAGCGTCTTTGCGGCACGTTAACGCATCCAAGTACGTTTCCAAATGTAGAGCGTATTTAGACACATTTTTTAGCTGCAAATAGGCTCCCCATTGTTTCTTATGAGGATTTTACACGTGTACTGCAACAAATCGTAACAAAACTGCACCATGTGAAAGCACCAATAAGAACCAGCATTATGCAGCAGCTTCACCCTGGTGGTCTTGAGCCAGGTATTAATACATCTGATGAGACAACACCTTTAATAATAAGTATGTAAAAAAAGAAAATAAGAGGTTTCAGCTTTAAATAAGCAGCATTTACCTGGTGGGCTGGCAAGCACTTTTTCTTGTAGTAGCTTGTCTGTAACTATAGGAGTAGTGGTACAAATACTTATAACTATAATTAAATAATTATGAAAATACATTCAGCAGAACTATATACTATTTACAATGTGGTCACACAAATAATTCATTGGTAATACATCATTAGCTTACGGTGACCACAGGAGTTCAAGCTACATTTCTTGAGAAAATAATTTGAAATGCTCAATGCAATCAATGAAAACCTGTCAGGCGGTCTATGCAGCCCTATCTGAGAGCAGGATGTGATAGAGGGAGAGAAGCTGCGTTATTTTATATATAGGTTTGTAAAATTTGGAGTAGGATTAGGTGCTACACAGCACCAGTTTTCATTCGGATTTTCGGTGGATTCAGTAATTAGAATCTGCTGAAAATCCGACTGTAACCAGCAATAAAAAAATCTGTGCTGTAGTCTACACAGAGTTTTTCCAGTTGGTTTTGAAATCCACCAAATTCTGGCAGATTTTAAAACTTGCTGTATCTTCCGCCGGATTCCTGTTGGATTCCTGTACCGTCAATGTACTGCGCTGCAGGAAATCCAAAAACTGACCGCGATACAGCGATGTTAAGATACCGTCAGATTTTGGATGGCATTTTAACATTACGGTGTAGATACAGCCTTACTGAGTAAAAAGCAGAGAAAATACTGACCAGACTTCGTGAGTGACAGTAGGAGTCCTGCTTATCCTGCCCACATACAGTGATTGACAGCTTTCCCTTTATTAGTGTGTGTGCAGCACAAATTGTCAATCACTATATCTGGGCTGGGTAAGCAGTGCTTTTTACTTTCTGCTTGAGTATTTTCTCTGCTTTTTGCACAGAAAACCTGTATCATATCATATAAACTTATATTCCACAGAGCTCAGCTTCTCTCCCTCTATCACATTCTGCTCTCTCCCACCTAACAAGTTCCCTTTTAAATATTAATTTCACATTTCACACTATGGTCATTTTTATTTTACTACGTTGCCAGATGTATGTGGACCATTGATCAAAAGGGTCACAGTAGGTTTATGTATTTCCTTCAATTATTAGAAAAAACCTGAGGTGGAATGTAACAGGACCAACGATGAGAGTATCTCCTGCAAGTCACAAGGTTATCCATTACCAACCTGGATGTGGATGAAGAGTGAGAATGGCATTCGGTGAGTTTACAAAAGAGTAATTAGCGTTTTTAGATTTTTTTGATTCACATAAAGTCTGTACTTGAGGATTTTATTGACAGCTGCGGGCAAGAAATCAAGAATGGAATTACAAAAGGACCACCATACAGACATGGATTCAACTGGATGTCCACAAGCACTTTGGATCTAGACGACCAGGCAGAAGCTGGCACCATCTGCAGCTGTGCTGTCAATTCTGTTGGAAGTACCTTTGTATACATGTTATTTAATCAACTTGGTAGGTTTTTTCTGTAATGTTTGCTTTCTATTTTTTTATATAAAATGCAGGACACCTCACCGGTATCACAAAATTGAATGCGTTGCAGTGGATGGCTCAACAAGAGTGGGCAATTTCCGGGCCAATAGTTCTATTAAACAAACCTCAACAACTCCTCCCAGTCCCTAGTGACATGGAGGTGTAGGCCATCTGTATATCCTGCTGTATGGTATGCTATATGGCAGGGATGTAACTGTAGTTACAGCATCCAAAAGGAGCTGATATAGGGCCCAGCGGCTAAGTGGGCTAATTAAGGTGTTAGAACAATGTACCTTTTTATGGGAAATAAATGATGTCTTTCTGTCATCTAGTACTACTATGTGGATTATATGGCACTATTATCCATAACTACACTTATATCTACCTTTGTTGTGGTTTCTGTTCCCTGTCTTTAGGTGGTGGGGGCCCATTTAACCTCTAACTGACATGTGATATATGGATACATCATCATGCCTGCAGGGAGCTATGTAGCGGGTTCACATACTGATCAGTTACCATGGCAGCTGGAAGCCTAATGAAGGCTTCCATAGCCACCATGTTGACACCTCTATTTCTTGACTGCAGGAAGTAATGGAACCGCCATTTTGGTGCACCCTTCTGCATTATTTATATAAAGCAGAAGGGTTGTACAAGTGATTGAGCCCCTCAATGGTCAAGTACACTAGGGAAACCGCTTGTATGAGTAAAAAATAAAAGTTTGAAAAAGTATAAAACACCTAAAGGTTCAAAACACCCCTTTTGCCATTTTACAAATAATGAAACTTTAAAAAAAAAAAAAATTATATATATATTATATATATGTATTATATATATTTATATATATATATATATATATATATATATATAACACCATTAACACCTAGCGCTGAACATCGTAGAACAGAAAAAATTCCAAACAACAAAATTGTTGTTTTTTTTTTTGTCATATCACATCCCCTAAAAATCGGAATAATAAGTTAGCAAAAAGTCACATATATCCCAAAATGGTACCAATACAAACTATACTTCAACCTGCAAAAACTGTGCCCACATTCAGGTCCATAGGTGGAAAAACTATTTTTTTTTCATCATTTTACCGCATTTCACGTTCTATGGCATGATCAGTGAAACCATTAAAAAGCACATCTTGTCCCGCAAAAAACAAGCCCCCATGTGTTTATGCAGGTGGAAAGATAAAAAAATAATGGCTCTTGGAAGCTGGGGAAGAAAAAAAATGAAGAGCCATAAAATATGACCATGCGGTGGGAAGGGGTTAATTTTGCTATGGGGCCCTGTGAATTGTCATTACAGCCATGGTGTATGGTGCACCTGTATGGTACTGTAGTGGACCCTCAACATACAATGTTAATTAGTTCTTGGGACAACCACTGGATGTTGAAAACATAACTCTATAGAAAACTGGCGATTGGTTCCAAGCCACAAAATGTGACCCAGCATAAAGCAAAATTAAAGGGTTTTTGTTACCATGCTGTTTGCCTAACTTACAAGCAGCTTCCACTCACTCTTTCTCCTCAGGTTGTGGGTGGTTCTGTAGAGGTGATTAGCATATTCAGCTTCTACCCTGACAAGAGCTAATCTTCATTAAACAAAAGATTCAGGTGCTGTGAGCACTGAATACAGTGTCTTTATCTTAAACAGATGCTAATCTTGTTATGGTTAATTACTTTTTCTCCTGAGCTCAGTCCCGCCAGTCCGTCCAGGGGGGTAATGTCACTCCATGCTCTCCGCTCTGTCAGCTTACAGACGTCCGTTTGGTTTGCAGGCTACCACAGCAAACTGTGTGCACTCAAAAGGACATAAAAATCGCTCTTATCTAATGACTAAAGTAAAATCAATATATTTAGTAAAAGGATTTAATTAATAGTCCCTCCATGTTGAAAGCCAATCTTTGTAGTAAGAAAACCCCTTTAAGATTAAAGAAAATGAAGCAGATAACTGATGCAAATAAAGAAAGTCCTTACATATACAGCGAGTGAAATAAGTATTGAACATGTCACCAATTTATTTCTAAATGTGCTATTCACATGAAGTTCTCACCAGATGTCAATAACAACCTATCCAATCCACACAGGCAAAGAAATCAAATCATAGATGTCCATAAATTATGTGAAATAATGAGAAATGATTAAAAATAAGTATTGAACACGCTAACTGAAATGTATTTAATACTTGGTACAAAAGCCTTTGTTGGTGATGGCAGCTTCAAGATGTTGTATGTAGAAACTAGTCACATGCTTTGTTCAGGTGGGATTTTGGCCCATTCTTCTACACAAAGGCTCTTCAAATCCTTCTAAGGCCCTGTTCACACGACGGATTTGGCCGTGGTTATGGCCGCAGGTTCCGACGCGGTTTCCGCGGCCAAAACCGCGGCCAAATCGCGCCTAGTTTATTAACATGGTTTCCTATGGGAAACCGGGTTAATATTCACACGCCGCGGGTTTGGCCGCGGCTTCAGGGCTGCGGCCAAACCCGCGCGTGTGGAGAACTCTCCTGTCAATTCTTGACAGGGAGTGCTGTGCGCGGCGGCCGCGCGGTGCTTCCACGGGCGTCGCCGCGGGTGGCGCCGCATGTGGTGCGCGGTTGGGCCGCGGCTCGCGGCGCGGTTTGCCACCTGCTATTAATTTGCATAGGGGCAAACCCTCGGCGCAAGCCGCGCACCAAACCACGCCCCACTCGCGCCGAGACCACGCCCAGCTCCCGCGCCGCAAACCCGCGTTGGGAGACAGGAGTTTGCGGCGAGGTCCGACGAGGTCTTGGCCGCAGGAACCGCGGCGAGAGCCGTGGCGCAACCCGCGGCCAAAACCGCCGTGTGAACGGGGCCTAAGAACCCTGAGCTTTAGTTCCGTCCATATATTTTCTATTGGATTTAGCTCAGGTGATTATTTGGGATCATAGTCTTGCTGAAATGTCCACCCTCATTTCATCTTCATCATCCTGGTAGATGGCAGCAGATTTTTATCAAGAATGTCTCGCTACATTTGTCTATTCTTCCCTCCTTCAATTAGATGAAGTTTACCAGTGTCGTATGCTGAAAAACAGTCCCACCCCATGATGTCCCTACCTCCAAATATCACTTTAGGTATGGTGCTTTTGGGGGGTAATATTCAGTGTCTTTTGGATTCCAAACATGGTTTGTAGTATGGCATCCAAATAGTAAAATTTTGGTCTCATTTGACCAGACTATATTCTCCAAGTGTTTCACAGGCTTGGCTAAATGTTGTTGAGCAAACTTTAAACGTGATTGGACATACTTTTTGTTTAGCAATGGAGTCTACCATGGTTAGTGTACATACAGGTCAAGCAGTTGAGTGCATTACTTATTGTTTTCTTTGAAACAATTCTACCTGCTGATTCCAGGTCTTTCTGTAGCTCTCCGCAGGTAGTCCTAGGCTCCTCTTCTGAAATCTTGCAGGGAGCAGCTGGTTGTTGCTGGTTTATGATGAAATAATGTTCTTTCCATTTCCGAATTATGGCAGAAATTCTTCTGTAACCAATGCCATTAGTATATTTTGCAAAAATAAGGTTGTGAAGATCTTGAGACAGCTCACTGGTTGTACCCATCATGACGTTTCCTGTGTGGCATCTTGATAATAAGATACCTTTTTATAGAACATCAGTTGAACCAGCTGATTATTATTTTCATTAAGTGGCAGGATTACTTTCTGACTGCTGGTAGATTTTAGCTGGTGTCATGATTTTGCATGGTTTTTTGCACCTCTTTCTTCATGTGTTCAACATTTTTCTCTGTGTCATTTCTCATTATTATGTATAACTTAAAAGGGTTGTCTCACTGCATTGATTCATCTTACCTCAGTCCTGTTTTCCTGGTTTCATTTTGAATTCAGGGGCACGTTTACTGGCTTCTGCTAGGCTGCAGTAGAAGCCAGGTCTTTAGCTATAACAACCAGTGCTGGCAGCCTATCATGAGCCATTGAACAGGTCTGAAGCTATAGCGACCTGAGGAGCTGATGCAGCCCATACAAATGGGGATATCTAGGAATAGGTAGGACACTGTTAATGGACATATATTGCAAAGCGACTTGTTTTTGCAATATCTTTAACGTAAAAAGCAAACCTTGTAGTGAGACACCCCTTAAATTTATGGACAGCTATGGTTTGATTTCTTTGCTTATGTGGATTGGATGGGTTGTTATCTACATCTGGTGTGAATTTCTTATCAATAGCACTTTTAGAAATATATTTACTTAAAGAATTGACACATGTGCAACAGTTATCCCACCCACTGGAAATCACCTTTTATTTTGAGGACAGGAGCTTTGTTGGGTCATATACTTTATACACAATGTACCAGAAAAAAAGAAAATGGGGCCCTCACCTAGTGCCCAAAGGAGCCCCTCATTCACAGATGTTTTACAAGTATAATGTTTATGATTGGTAATTGATAATGGGTTTGATCTTCCATCAATCATATGCTGCAGATAGACAGTGTGTGTGACATTGTATGGTGTGTGGGGTTTCTAGATACAATGTCCCAGGAAAGACCATTATATCCTGAAAATATTGTATTCTGAAGCCATGGTACTTTAAGGGACCTCTGTATTAGAAATTTTTTACCTTAGAAGCAATTTCAAAGTGATAACTTCAACACAACTATCAAAAACACAAATAGCAAAACTTTTGGTGTTACTCTAACTTTTAATTCATTAGTATATGTACAGCTTTACATTTTGGGTGGAAAGTCTTTTTTTAAGACCTCAAAGATGTGGCCTGCAATGGCTAATAGTAATTGCCAAGTCACAAAAAAAAAGTAAGCATTGGTCAGTGACCCTCATTGTCTATGAGTAGCTTGGTTCTAAATCTTCTGAAGATGTAATTTAATCCTGTTTTATTTTTCTGTTATAGATCAAAATTATTTTATTTTCCCAACTATGGCCGGACTCTGTATCCTGTGTTTTGCTATTCTGTTTGCATTGGTTTTAAGCAAGTACAAGAAGGTAGCATTTCTCCTTTCTAAATTTATAATGTGTTTGAGTACTATTCTTAGAAATTCAGCTCATGCATTGTTTTTCTCTATTTTTGTACAGAAATACAAATATGAAAGTCAGCTGCAAATGATTCAATACATCGGACCCTCAGACAATGAATACATCTACATTAATTTCAGTGTTTTACCCTATGATGTTAAAAAATGGGAGTTCCCAAGAGAAAATCTTGAGTTCGGTAGGATACAGATAATGCCTTGTGAAAAACACACACAAAATAACCCACATAGACTAATCTAGTGTTCTGCATATTATAGGTAATATAATTGGATCTGGAGCATTTGGAAAAGTGGTTACTGCCAAAGCTTTTGGAATCAGCAAATCAGGCGTGTCCCTGCAGGTGGCAGTCAAAATGCTGAAAGGTAAGAATGAAAATGTGGTTTTGAAATACATCCTTACAAATGCCATCAATGTTTAATTGGTTGGGACCCAGTCCCTCTGACTCCGCTCGATCAGCAGAATGACTGACTATGAGTAAGGATATGAAATATGCAAAACGCGTTAGTCAGGGAAACCTGGACTGAACAATGGCACGAATCTTGTAACTTGTCTCATGTTTTCTATATGCATGGATTTACCTTTTAAAAATTTTTGAATAAAAGGATGTTTTAATTCAAGATTACTGAGATTACAAGATTATTGAGCCCCAGAAAATAGATTATACCTGGCCTACCCATTCATTGAAAAACCCCTAAACATCAGGGCTGGCTCTAGGTGCATGTGACACCATAGGCAATGTTGTCAAAGTGGGCTACCCTTGTCATTAGCAAAGAGTGTTTTTACCAAGATCACTATGAACCTCAGAAACTCAATGGGCCCTGTCTTCTGACATATTGATGCAATTATAGCTTATATGGGGCCAAGAGGTTGAGAGGGCTGACTAAGGTGCAAGAAAATTGTACCTTTTATGTAAGGAATTATATCGTTGGTAGCTTATTGCTACCAAGCACTATTATGTGGGTTCTTAAACATATGACTTCACTATCTACACCTTGATTTATTGCTATGTATGCAGATGTTTAAGTTTCTTGCCATTAGCTGGTAGGGACCCATTTTGCTGTGGAGCTCTATGAGCTCTAGTTATGCCACTGTCTGACGCCATAACCAGCCAGACTTAAGACGTTGCTGTGTAAAGTAAGGATTGTGTTGCTCTATCTTTTTCACCCCATGTTTAATGGGTCCAGTAGAAACTGTAATAATTGTAACATCTTTTTTAGTTCTAATTCTTTTTGAAATTTGAAAAAAAAAAACAACATATGTTGCCAGATATGTAGCATGTATCACAACTAGAGATGGGCGAATTTCCCGAAATACGTTTCGTTCACTTCGCCGAATTTCTCGGCAAAAAATAACTTTTTTTCCGAATTACATTTTAAAAAGCAGTATTTCAGGTGCACAGAGCCTGCAGGGTGCTTAAAAACTTTTGTTCCTGCTTAAAATATGCAGAGGGAGCATGGTTTGGTCTTTAAATGTTGTGTTTTAGTATGCAGCACATGACTGCCCCCGCTCTTAGAAGCTTCATAAAAAAATTCCCGGGGCACTTAAGGGGCAAAAAACTGCCCAAAAAACTGAAGCGGGAATGTTGCTGATAAAGTTGGAGGGCAGCTGGAAAAAAAAAAGCTGAGAGTCAGGTGGCAACTCAGTGACGGCTGTGGGGTGCGGGGCACCCACAGCGATGAGGTCAGAGAGTGGCAAAATGACATTCTGGAGGTGGCAAAAAAGGAAATAGGTACAGAGTGGCACAATGACACAGTGTGGGGTAAGCAGCAGCCACAGCTGGGGTCAGACAGTGGCAAAATGACCAGTGTGTAGGTCACGGCACAGCACAGCGAGATGAGGTGGGGACAGTGGCACAATGACTTTGGAGGTGGAAAAAAAAAAAGGGAAAATAGGCCACAGAGTGGGAAAAGAACGTGTGTAGGTCCGGGAGCAGCCACAGCAGCAGCTGAGGACAGACAGTGGCACCAATGACCCGTTGTAGGTCACGGCAGCAGCAGAAGGGGTCAACAGTGGCACAAGACTTCTGGAGGTGGAAAAAAAGGAGTGGGCCCAAAGGGGCACAATGACACATGTGGGGGGTCAGGCAGCAGCCAAAGCAGCATGAGGTAGGCGGGGCAAATAACATTTGGGGGTGGCAAAAACGGAGTACCCAAAGAGTGGCAAAATGACAGAGAGGGGAGGTGACGGCCAGGGCCAACAGCTGGGGTCGGGAGAGTGGACAATGACACGTGTGGAGGTCACGGCAGCAGCCAGGCAGCAGATGAGGTCAGACAGGGCAAAATGACAGATGTGGGGTGGGGGGCAATACCAGTCCGGGTAAAGAGGGTTTGGTGCAATGGAGAAAACTGGCAGCAGATGGTGGCATCGGCGGGGGCGGCTTCGAATAGGGGCTGAGGGGGTTTAGTTTAAACCCAGACTCTTTTCTCACAGTTTGGGTGAGGGTATGGCTTATGTAGTCTGACCCCCTGGGCATTGGTGTGGGGAAAATCCTGGCGACCCACGCCTGATTCTCTTGACAAAGGTCAGTCTTCCCCAAATTCCCCTGGAAAACGGGTTTCCTTTGGGGTTTAAGTGGCCCCCCGGCACTGAACACCCCCTCTGATGCCCACTATGGGGGCAGGACAGCTTCTCCACTGCAAATCGGCAAATTGCGGCCACACTTTTCCCGTTTGGTTCCAGAGTCCCGGGTCTTCTAAATGGGGTGGCAGAGGCGTCCAAATAGGCCACCCCCTGTTTGGGGTTAAAGGGTTGCTCCAGGTCCCCGTGTGCTGGCGACTGCCCCCCCTCATTGGGGGTGAAGAAAGCTGTCTCAGTGACTCCAGATTAGGTTTTCTGTGGGGCGGGACTGTCCGACCCCCCCACCTTCCCCGGCAAAACCAGGCAAATAGTCGTCAGCGCTGAAAAACCCCCCGGTCAGATGTCAGAGGAGGGACGTGCCCCACATAGGCAGTGGCCAACTGACTACGGGGATTTCCCAATTTTTATTTGAGTTTTTCCTCCCTCTCATTTGTGGGAAAAAAAGGTCCCTTTTTTGGCCGGTTTGCGAGGGGCCAATAGGGTGGGAGGGCCCGAAGTCTCCCCCTGCCGGTTTCTGACTATTCGGCTGTCACTAGCCAGGCAAATCAGCATGCTTTCGGCCATTGCACAAGTGACTCGAGGGGCTCCCTGCCTCAATTCCACTGATACTGCCCGGTGCTTGCGGGGGCATTGCCTGTCTTCCTACTCCATCTACCCCCTACGTGCTCGCTCCTCCTCTTTGTCACCCGGGGGAAATACTCATTTCACCCGCAATGCTTTTGCTCCAATGTCCCCCTCCTCTCCTTTCAGCCCAGGGATCATGTGGCCCCGGGGGATGTATGCCAATCTTCAGTCCTGCCCCGAGAGATTTTTTGCATCTGTTTCCAGGAATGAAACTGGAATAACGTTATTCATCCCAGTCTGGCGAGACAAATAACGTGGCCTCCCCGAAGGCCTCCAAAAAAAACGGAGGTGTCACGATGGCTGATGGCGACATCAAAGTTACACAGGGGGGTACTCCCGTCCGCCCGGATCATCAAAAAATCGTTAAGGCCTTCTTGTTTATACATCGGGTCCCAAAATTTTGGGCTGGAATTCCCAAGGGTGGAAACATGCATATCAGGTGTGTTGGGGGGGGCCGTTCTGCCGCTGCAAATCGGGAGGGGGTTCCCGGCTTTTGGAAAGGTGAAATGAAGCACAGTTTCCTGGCCTTTTCAGAATGTTTGAAAATCGGGGGGAGACTTTAGGAACCTTTTACAACCAGATGAACACGTGCGCCATGAGGGCGCATGGGACCTCCCCCTCGGGGCAGCCCCGGACCCTGTTTCCCCCATTGTCCGTCCCAGGTTCCGAATTACGTTGGGGGGAGAAAACCACACATCGATTTCTTGCTGCTGCGCGGAGGAAATTCCCCCCTGTGTGACTTCGTTCGCGAGGGCAAGCCGGGGTTTTAAAACTGCGTTGACCCGTTGTGCCCCCAAAAATTGTATGATGGAGCAGTACTTGTGGAGGCTGGATGGGGGTGTGGTGGAGGGGAGGGGTGGACATTTGGGGCAGGAGCTGCGTTTTGACAACGTGGAGGGAAAGCGGGGTTCCGTCCAAGTTGTTGGTGTGCTTTGGGGCCCGGGAAAACTTCACCCCGTGGGTAAAAGGGCATTTTCGGCCCTGGGCCCTGTTACAGCTCCGCGTCCGCGCTGCCGTGCACCCCTTGGAAACAAAAAACTGATAAGCTCAAGGACGGCCACCTTTGTTTACAATTTATGAAATGCTGGTATGCCCTTTTTTTAAAAAAATTACGGCTTGGAATTCCCTTCGGTCGCAAAAACCCATTGTTCTTAAAACGGTGCAGAGCCACCATTTGGGAAAGGGGAGGGACTGCGCCCCCAAAAAAATTGGACAGGAGTACGGTCAGTTCTCCCACCTTAGGATGGTTGGACGCATACTGTTGTCTCTTTGCAATCCCCTCGCTGAAGGGAACTTGCGGGCCCCATGAGTAGGGGAGCGGGAGCATTGGCCCGGGAGATGTTTTGTAAAAAGAAAAAAACCAGCCCCCTTTCTGAAAGAGGTGGTGGAGCCTTGACTGGCTGCAATGGCATGCGTCCCCCTTTGGGCGCTGCTGCGGGGCGGCTGGAGGCCCACCACATCTGGGCCCCGTTTCTCCCGGGCCCAAAGGATGGGGCTGATGTTTGCGAAAGGGCCGTGGTGCCAATTTTAAAGCTCCGGGCCAGGGTTTCATTTCTCCCTCGATTCTTAAATTTTCCCCCTTTTTTGGTTTCCCCCCGGGTGCCCTTAGCAAAAAAAACTGCCACCCGCCGGTATCGGTTTTTACCCCCAAACCGCTCCGCACTGAGTAAACTACTGCGCCCGCGGGCCTCGCTGACCCCCTGTGGGGGCTTTTTCTTGGACCGGGCGAAGGGGGTTTTTTACCCGGGGCCGTTTGGGCCCTCCCGACCTCACATTTGATGTTACCCCTGCGGGACTCACGGCCAAGCCCCACTTGGGGGTGCGCCGCTGCCTGACGCGCAAGTGCGCCCTCTTTCTCCTGACGATGATGAAGCCCTGCCTCACCCGGCTTCCAAGTGCGGTCGGCTTACAAATCTAATCTATTTGTGTTTCATTCGTGCACTGCGGTCCTCATCACCGGTCTTGGTATGCAGGAGGCTGACCCTCACAACATGACTTCCATGCCCACTCTCCGACAACAATCTATACTTTGCCGCCTATCTGCAAGATGCAGGGATATTGGCTCCAGTGATTTGCTTGCGATGCAAGTAGCTGACTTACTGACTTACTCAAATTGCTCATCCTCGCTATATAGTGGCGCTGAGCCCAGACCGACATAGTAGATCTCTGGCTGAGGGACTCACTGGATGGACAGAGGTGGTTGAGGACAGGTGAGGGCACGCTGACCCGCCGCCGGGCCATGCCAAACTCAAGTGTTGTGTCTGACGTTACCAGAAATCTTGGCTGCGGTTGTCAGACTGTCATCTGAGGGAGGAACGTGGATGACCTAGTTCAACCAATCAAGAACAATGTGGGTTGCTGAACAACACAACGGCCGCTAGATGACAGCGGCAGTTGTGGTGCTCACCGACGTGACCACTGCTGGACGTCCCCTTGCTGTGCTCGCGACCTGGGCCTGCTCCACGAATGTTTTGTGACTCACTGCACTCGCAGGTGCAGAGCTGCAACCTCTCTGTCTGACATACTGTTTGTTTCTAAAACGTCAGACACGTCTTGATGGAAGATATCTGTTATATGAATAAGAAATATAACCTGTATTTGACTCCAAATGAGCCCAGTAGACAAGCTTGGGTAAACCCCTGGATATATTATTGCGCTCACAATGTGCCAGGAAAATTGACTTTGTATGTTGCCGTTTAAAATAACTCTGTGTATTTAATGAATCGTAAAGGCTTAATTAACTTTGTGTATAATGAAGCGCTCGCGATACAGAATTTATTCTGTGGGCGGTGAAAAAAGAAAGTTTCTTTTACTGAGTGCACTGCCAGAAAACATACTTAGTTAACCCTTGGATGTAAAATTGCGCCAAAGGAATTGAGCCACCACAAACTACTAGCTTTGTTGGTGTTACAATGCGGTGTTTTTTACGCCACAAAACAAGAGATAAGAAATTGTAATAAACCTTGACTTAGTGAATTAGGCTACAGGAAAAAATGTATATATTTTTGGCGGTGAAACTGACGGTTTCTTGGAGTCACCACAGCCTGAATAACAACGCTAAATAAAACCAACTGGTGTAATTGCGCCAAAAGGAATTGAGCCACCACAAACTAACTAGCTTTGTAGCGTGTTACAATGCGGTTGTGTTTCATTTATGATCCACACAACAAGAGATAAAATTGTAATTAACCTTTGCTTGTGAATTAGGATACAGGAAAAAATGTATATATGGTTTTGGCGGTGAAAATGCGGTTCCTTGGAGACTCCAGAAGAAAAAACTACGCTTAATTAACCCTGGATGTAAATTGCGCCAAAGAATTGAGAGCCAAAAATGATGTGGTATTTGTATTGTAAAAACGCCTGTGTTCTTTAAACCCTTTCCCGAATTGGGCGTAAGCATACGCCCTAGCGGGAAGTGACTTCCGCAAATGGTAGTATGCATTAAGCCCTGGGCGATCGCGCGGGCTGCGGGCGAGCCAAGCGCGATCAGCAACATGGGGAACAAGCGGTAAATACCGCTGGACGCATGCCGTATCACCCGGGCCGGAGTGAGACCCTTCCGGGCCATGGGTGTATTACCGCCCTTCAGTTTTACCGCAGCCTGTCTGGCTGCGATAATAAATGCCGCAGGCAGGAGGAGTGGAGCTCCTCACTGCCTGTTCGCCGGCGGCTGACGCAGTGAAGTGCGGCACCGATCGCTGTTGATGATCCCGGGAGTGAACGGCACTTTCACGAGGGTCATTATGTGACGTCACCATGCCAGCAAATAGCTTTGTGGCATGGGTGACAGGCGTTGTCAGGGCGACAGTTTACACAGTACTGATACTGTCACTGTTCTGCAGTCTAACAGCAATCTAAGGATAGCTGTTAGAAGAAAAGAGTGAAAAAGAAGTGAAAAAAAGTAAAAAATAAATGTCAAAAGTGAAAAAAAGTGAAACACAAACACAGTAAATAAATAGAAAATAAAAAGTACACGTACACCGCCCTTTTCCCCTTTACAAACGCCAATCGCCCCAAAAAAGATCAAAAATAAATAAAGTACCCATATTTGGTATCGCCGCATGCGTAATGACCCACCCTATATATCTGTTACATTAATTAACCCGTACAGTAAACGCTGTAAAAAACAAAAACAAAAAACAGTCACAGAATTGCGATTTTTCTACATCCTGCAGCACATAAATGGAATAAAAAAGCGATCAAAAACTCATCTAAACAACAAAGTTGTACCAATTAAAAACTTCAGTTCATCCCGCAAACAGAAGTCCTACAGTTCTGATATACAGAAAAAAATAAAAAGTTATGGCTCTCAGCTTTGGCGATGCAAAAAAGTGTTTTTCTTTTTGAATAAATGTGTGATTGATTTTGTATATAGCAGTAAAACGAATAAATATACAATTGCGGCTATCACGGTAAAAATAAAAAACACTACCAGGAATGCTGTATTTTATGTTCAAAATGCTCACAAATACCTTAATATATAAGTGATCAAAGTGGATTTAGACCCCCCATCATGGTAATAATAAAAACGTCAACTCATCCAGCAAAAAACAAGCCAAATAATCCGTACTCCGTATACATGGAAGAATGAAAACTTTGGCTTTTCCTGAACAGTGACAAATATAAAAACGCATTTTTTTATAGATCCTATTTCTATAGTGTAAAAGTATTAAAACATAAAAAAACTATATAAAATCTATTCCATTGACATAATCTGTACCGACCACAATAAGTAAAGATATCTGTCATTTATTACTGCACGGCAGATCGCTGTAAAATTGGAAGCCCAAAGAAAACAATGACGGAATTGCGTTTTCCCTCATTTCATAGCCCAAATGCAAAAAAAAAAAAAAAATCTCTGGAACACTGTGCACCAAAATGTTACGAATACACCCTAGATGAGATATATGCGGGGCGTGCTGAATCCCAAATTGGGGCGACTTTGGAAGCGTTTCACCTGTTCTGGTACTTGGGGGCTTTGTGTAAATGCGACATGGCCCACCAGAAAATCTGCATTCCAAAAGCAATAGCGCCCCTCCCTTGTCGCCCTGGCCATGCGCCCACACAGCAGTTTACACCCACATGTAGTGTTATTGCCGAAACTTGGAAGGAAATTTGGTAACAAGGTTTTGGGTGCTTATTTTTACCAGGATACTCGCGTAATAAGATTAAATGATTTGCAGCTAAAAATTGCAGAGTTATTGGAAAAAAAATGTTTTTCATTCACAGCCTAACGCTAAAAAATTGTGTGACACACCTGTGGGGATCGATATATCACTACCACCCATGGATATAGTTTCATAGGGGTGTAGTCTCCTAAATTGGGTATTTTTAGGGGTGTTTATCAATTTTAGCACATTAGGGCGTCTGCAATACTGAAATGGTCCGCTAAATAAAATGGTAAATGAAAATGAGACCCCGAGTCCAGTAGGTGCTCTCCTATTCTGGGGATTTGTGGTTGACCCAAATAATGCACTAGGGCCACTATGGAATATCTTAAAAAAGGGCAGAATTGGGGGAATCAATTTTTAAGTTGTATTTCCCCCCTGATCCATTTCCCATATTCTTGTGAACAATGTATAAATTGAAAATCTGCAAAAAAAGTGAAATTTAGAAATTTCACTTCCACTTTTTTTTAAATTTCCCTGTGAAAACTAATGGGTTAAAAAATTCCAAAAAGGGGTTTTTGAATATTTTTAAGGGGTGAGTTTCTTAGATGAGGTATTTTAGGGGGGGTTTTAAACAGGTCAATAAAAGTCACTTAAAACTGGATGGCCCCCTAAAAAATCATATTGAAATTTTTTTTGTTAAAAATTGAAAATTTACTACTAAATTTCAAAGCCCCCTAAGTGAAAAAAAAAAAAAGAATTTTAAAAAAATTATGCCAAAACTACGCAGAAATAGGGTGTGCTAGTTATAAACTTTTTGAGGGGAAATAACTATCTTTTTTGATGCAAAAATTTTGAATTTTTAAAATTGGTTTAATTTTTTTTACATTTTCACGATTTTTTGAATTTTTCACAAATAAAAAGTTTTTTTGGCAAAATTTTTCTTTTCTTAAAGCACAAGGTCACGAGAAAACAATCTCTAAATCAAATGGATGGGTTTAAAATTCAAAAGTTATTCTACATAAAAAGGGCCATGAAATTTCAAAAAAAGGGGTCGTCATAGAGGCCAAAACTGGCTCGGCGGTAAAACAACAGATGGCTTAGATCCCCTTGGGTATTCAATGTGCTTTCAATAGGATTTAAATGTAAAAAGCAGCGCATGGCGCACAATGGATTACCCAATACCCCAAAAAAATCGAAATAGACGTTAAGAACAGTCTTGAGACAAAACTGAGACCCCCACAAAAAAAGCTGTATAAAACAGTTCTTCGTAACAATCCCCGCGGCAGCACCTTCCCCAAACGTACGTGAAGGGAGGAGCTCCCCGCGTCGCGCCCGGACTTATATGTGCGGGAGTCACGAAACCCGCCGGCTCTGATTGGCTTTATCTTGCCCAAGTATGAGGCTATGCCCTTTTCCCCCCGAGTTTTTTGCCCCATGTAACGCCATGTGCTCGCAGCCATTTTATCAATCAAAAGCACACTTCGTTCACCCGAAGTGCCCCAAACTTCGACTTCGTTCAGAACCGAAGTTTTCCTGAAATTCTAAACGAAGTCCACTTCATTAGAATCAATTCGCCCATCTCTAATCACAACAGACAATAGGTGAAAGTCTATGGTGATGTGCGCGTCCAAGAATCTGCTGAACACCATAGGGCAGCATATTTTAGGTGCAACACATTTTAGCAGCATTATATTTTACAAATAGACTCTGTGGAGGGCAAAGAGGTCTCTGGAGCCACCTATTGGAAGTACTGTCCCTAACAGTTGCATCTGAGCCATTTAAGAGAATTGACTGGGAATTTTAAGCCAAGCCAGTAACTTTTAAACAAAGAATAGTATTCCATCTGCAGACAGCTGTTTTGGGGTTTGTGTTCCTTGTTGGATGGCGCCACTGACCTTGCACTCTTCCCAAGATCCTATTTGTATATTTTCCAGGGAGAATTGCATAGCCTATAAGTCTTCCTTTATAATGCCCTCCTCAACAAAAAACTTTACCCTCCTAGAGCTACATCTCAAAAAGACATTTTAGTTATCTTTTTAAATTTTAGAAAATCCTGATGCTTCCGAAAAAGATGCTTTAATGTCTGAACTCAAGATGATGACCCAGATTGGACACCATGCCAATATAGTCAATTTGTTGGGAGCATGTACTACATCAGGTAAATATAATTTTATATTAACCCTCCCATAGGGATTATTGTATATAAGGTGTTATTTTTTTCACTGTGTATATCTATTTATATTACAGGTCCAACATATTTAATTTTTGAATACTGCCCACATGGAGATCTTCTCAATTACCTGAAAGCCAGAAGAAATTCATTCCATAAAACGTGGTCAGATGTTGTCAAGGATAATAACTTCACTTTTTACCAAAATTTTAACCAGGATGAGAAATTTAGGTATTTTAGATCAACTGAAATCACAGTATAATGAGGATTGTTATAGCATTGTTTTAGGGAATGATTTTATTGGATTTCATATGAATCTGACCAAAAAATGGTACATGCTCCATCAGTGATCATACTCCATATGTTGTCTAATGAACATGCCACTATGGTTTTGTGCCAGAGTAATATAAAATCCAAAATGTAAAGCCTCTACAAGCCGAGGTATGTGGAGGTAAAATAGTTACTCATAGAATGGATTCTGTATTAAAAGTTCCTACTGTTCCCAATTGAACAGTGCCACAATACGTTAGTTTGCATGGTCCCTACAGGTATATACACATGGCAGATTTGTTGCAGAAAATTAGAATGGGTCTGTTTCTATACAAACAAATTCAGCCACATTTAGATGCACAGGACAGTTGAAGAAATTTCAGCCCCATATCTTAATGTGAATATATCTTAATAGTGTTAACAGCTTTATCGTACAGACAGGTCCACTTTATTTTGCATCAAACCAAAGAAGTATCTTATCCATGACTTATGTAACTTCTGTGTTATGTCTCTATAGATTTATGCTTTGAAGGGTCTTAAAATAAACTATTTCACAAAAGTGCATACACCCCTCATATTTTTGTAAATCTTGAATTATATCTTTTCAAGGGAGAACAATGAAGATATGACATTTGATACAATATAAAGTAGTCAGTGTACAGCTAGTATAACAGTGTAAATTTGATGTGTCCTCAAAATAACTCAATGCACAGACATTAATGTCTAAACGGCTGGCAACAAAAAAAGTATACTCCTAAGTGAAAATTCCTCATTAGTGTCACAAGGTCTCAGGTGTGAATGTGGAGCAGAAGGGTTAAATTTGGTGTTATCGCTCTCTCATACTTGTCACTGGAAGTTCAACATGGCACTAAGGACTAAGACCTGTCTGAGGATCTGAAAAAAAAAAACGTTGCTCTATATAACAATGGCCTAGGCTAAAAGAAGATTACCAACATCCTGAAACTGAGCTGCACCTTGTTGGCCAAGGCCATACAGTGATTTAACAACACAGGTTCCACTCAGAACAGGCCTCACCATGGTTGACCATAGAGGTATGAGTGCTGCCAGCATTGCTGCAGAGGTTAAAAGGGTAGGAGGTCAGCCTGTCAGTGCCCAGACGATACGCCGCACAGTGCATTGAATTGGTCTGCATGACTTTTGGCGCAAAAGGAAGCCTCTTCTAAAGATAATGCACAAGAAAGCCTGGAAACAGTCTGCTGAAGACAAGCAGACTAAGGACATGGATTACTGGAACCATGTCCTGTGGTCTGATGAGACCAAGATAAACACATGGTTCAGAGGGTGTCAAACGTGTGTGGTGGCAACCAGGTGAGGAGTAGAGAGACAAGTGTGTTTTGCCTACAGTCAAGCACGGTGGAAAGAGTGTCATGGTTTGGGGCATGAGTGCTGCCGGCTGTGAGGAGCTACAAATCATTGAGGGAACCATGGATGCTAACATGTGATGTGACAAACTGAAGCAGAGCATGATCCACTCCTCTTCGAAAACTGGGCCACAGGGCAGTATTTCAACATGATTAGGTTTTGGACTAGCCAAGCATGTCTTCAGACCTAAATGCTTTTGAGCATCTGTGGAGAATCCTGAAATGAAAGGTGGAGGAGCGCAAGGTCTCTAACATCCACCAGCTCCGTGATGTCGCCATGGAGGAATGGAAAAGGATTTAATTGGCTACAACCAGTGAAGCTCTAGTGAGCTCCATGCACAAGAGAGTTAAGGCAGTGCTGGAAAATAATGGTGGCCTCACAAAGGATTGAGACTTTGGGCATAATTTGTCTATTTTCATTTAGGGGTGTACTCACTTTTGTTACTAGTGGTTTAGACATTGATGGCTGTGTGTTGAGTTATTTTGAGGTTGCACCAAATTTACACTGACTACTATACATTGCATCAAAGTGTCATATCTTTAGTGTTATCCCATGAAACGATATAATACAATATTTACAAAAGTGTGAGGTGTGTACTGACTTTTATTAAACTTATACAGTTTACTAGTGTTAGATGCATGGTAATAATTTGGTGTTACATTTTGGATTTGGGTAGGACTTTGGCTTGACCAGAATTTTGTAGGTGATTGCGAGAAAGCTGTACAACCAAGCACCAGACTTTTTCCAGTGTATTATTGAATGATACACTTTCTTTTCTCTATCTGGAAAATGGTTGGTGTTTGGTTATATGATTTTCCCATCACAGGCAAAATTTGTGTTGGGCCAAACCCGTCCTACCCAAATTGGAAGCATATATTTAGAAATACTCCAACGTGATGTATACCAAGTGTACGTTATACATGGTACACTGTGTTTTATGGCTTTTTTAATCTATTTAATTTTTTATACAATTTAAAAAAAATTAAGCTTTAAATGGGTCTTATCGTTAGAAACTTTTGTAGACGTGAGCTGTTTCTATCTGTTTCAGTTTCAAAACCAGGGGTGAGTCTCTTCTCTTAGTAGGCGTGTATCTCCTCCCAGGAGGTGAGTCTCCCCTCACTAAAGAGTGGTGACATCATCATTCTGTGTTAGCAGGGGAAGGGAGAGGATGTCAGCTTTGCCGACCTCCTGCTATGCTTCTGGCTGCAGAGCTGTCAGCTCCCTCTCAGGCTGCACAAGCTCCTTGTAACCAGTACCTCTGCATTGGTGTAAGCAGTTATACACACAGCCTGAACTGATGAAGCAAGTGTGAGAAATGCTCTCTGCCCCCCCTCCCCTGTTATCCGGCATGAGGTAGAGCAGACTGTATAAGGCTGTGTTATATGGGGGGAGCACAGATTATAAGACTGTATTATATGAGGGGAGAGTGAATCTAGCAGTTAGATACTCAGTAATTGCCCAGATCCTTTACATAGAACTATCACTAGAGAGTCATCACATAGAGCGGAGCTGAGACAGTCTTCATTATACAAACACAGCCATCTCAGGCAGTTCGTTTCTCGCAGCTCAGAGGGGAGTAAGCACAGAGTGCAGGCAGTCAATCACAGCGCAGGGGGCGTTTACCATCCGGGGGCATGTCCCAACAGGCCGAATGACATATCAGTCAGCCAATCACAGAAAAGGAGGCGTGTTCCTTCCAGCTGCTGCAGAAATAGCCATAGATGCACAATTTATCTCATTTCTAATATACTAAGTGACTTAGGTAATGCAAACCAATTACAAAAGTGCTTATTTTTACTGTCACCATCATTAGAGATATCAGATTCTTTTTTTACCAGTTTTTTTCCCAACTGGGGCTCAATATGTAATTTCCCTATCTAATACATATACTAGGGCTAATTCCATAGGAAGTTAGTAATTTAATAATACATATTTAAGATACTTCACTTTGGTAATGACCTTGACTGTAAATATATTTGTTTTATACACCTCTAGAGACAGAGCTGTGACAGTCTTAAGCAACCGCTCTTATACACAGATAACTACAGAACAAGTATTTGATAAAAATCAGCACAACCAGGATTTGTCGGCCCTACAGCATGAGGTTCTACAAGATGAAGGTAAGGCTATCATGCTAACATACAGAACCTATAACAAAATATCCACCTCCCTTTTCAATTTTGATGTTGAATTACCCTTCAAAAAAACTGCTTGGCAAGGTTACTGCATAGTAATAGTGAATGGTCAAGTCATGGAATATCCTTTTGATTACAATTTAATCAACCAGGCAAAATGGAAATTATATGGTCCAGGAGTATATCCACCTAGGACAGGGCCTCTTTAAAAGAAGCTTAGTGGCTATGTAAAGAGGGCACTAGTGTGCCAGCTGATTCCACTATAAACCCGTGACTTAGACCTCGTTGTACCGATTTCCAAATAAACATCAGAATGGACATATGCACATTATGTTGGAAGATTGACACCTGACATCAGGTTGATTCAGAAGCAAAGTTCTTTATTTTGGTTAATACATACAAGTTTTTATATAGGCTGATCTAGGGATGTGGCAACAGTAACATCATCCTTACTATTTTTAATACAATTTGCAATACAATTTGTTTCATCGTAATGCAATACAATTGGTTACTTCTAATAAAATACTTTTCTACGCAAACAGTAACCTTTACATTATCTTTGTTTCGCTTTACTAATAATTAATTTGCAGCAAATCAAAAGGTAAAATCGCTTTACTAATAATTAGTTTGCAGCAAATCACAAGGTAAAATCATTAATGTTTTGATTAAAACGAGAAAAACAACTTATCTAACCATTGCTTTGGTTATTAAATACTAAGAAAACAGGTTGTTTATTGTCGAGGGTAGCTAATTAATATGGAGGACATCTTGATGGCCTCCAGAATATTCAGGAAAGTAAGTGATAGAATGCTATGGTAATCATCTCTGTCGCCATACATGCTGTATATAAACAAATGTGTATTATCAGTGGTTAGAAATTGGAAGAACAAAAGCCAACCAATGGGAGAATAACTTTAGATAAACCATAAACAAATCCCTCTTGCATCTGTTGGAAATTATGAACAATTTAAGACTAAATAACTAAGAAATGTTTATTATCTCTTTAGCTACGTCAAGGCTAAACATCAAGGACAGAAACAAATTCCTAAGTGTTCTAAGTTTTATGCTATGTCTACACAGCATTGGTTTTTGACCGTATTTTCAGCAGATTCAGTATTTAGAATCCACCGAAAATCCGACTGTAACCAGTGCCCCATAGATAGCAATAAAAAATCCGTCCTGTAGTTTGCACAGCATAGTTTTTTTCGGTTTTAAAATATTTCGGATTCTGGCAGATTTTAAAACATGTTCTATCTTCCACTGGATTCCCGTTGGATTCCATTACAGTCACTGTACTGGGCCGGCAGGAAATCCAAAAAAGATCACAGTTTTCAGCACAAACCCCCCGCCAAAAACAGCAGTATGGCAATGTTAAAATGCCGTTAGATTCTGGATGGCATTTTAACATTGCTGTGAAGACATAGCCTTAGAAATATGAACGTTTGAAACTTAGTGAACAATGGAGAAATCACTTAACCCTATATTTTCTCTGATAGTCTATTAACTAAGAGACCCCTGAATACTCTGATGGTGGTAGAAATTTTTAAGGCGATGGAAGGAGAAAGTTTGCAACAACTATTTCCAGGGGTTTCACATCTCTGCTGTATAGGAAGAGGGTATAGAGAAAAGCACTGCTAGAAAACCTCACATGACTTGGGACAGGAGAACTCAAAAATTAAGCAGAAAAATATTGTACAGTCTGCTTGCAAATGAGCTCTTTGGCAATCAGAAAACCTTGCTGTCTTCAAACATGCAAGAAAAGGTCGGCACTCCAACTTCTCATGAGAACAAGCAAATTTCATGCATATTTATTTAATCCACATTGTGAAAAAAAAAAAACGACTGTGCATACTCATAGCAACATTTTGGGACAAAGCCCTTCTTCAAGTGTGTAGCAAGAATGAAAGGGGAAAGGCATACAGCAACAGGAGTCAGGTATGCATGATATACATGCCACTGTCAGGCTCATCCTCTAACCACGATACAGTACTGTACATTTATATTTTCATAATCTTTTCTTTTAATTCCTGCTAAATGCTTGAAAGAAGGCCTTAGCCCAAAGCAATTTTGTAAACATGCACAGTGGGTTTTAGTGATGTGGATTCAATAAGGATATTCATTAAATTTGCTTTTAATCATGACAAGTTGGAGAGCAGACCTTTTCTTCTATGATTGGAGTTTACCATTGGTGGATTAAAAATGGGCTATCTAAGTCTGGTACCCAGGCATGTGATTCAAGAATTCCACATGCTTCCCATTTAAACAAAACCTTCTCATGTTTAGCATAGATCAAACACCCGTCACCACCAGTTAAAGGGATGTTCCCACCATGCATATTAATATGCCATTAAAATGCAATAGGCACGGGTTCCACCTTTGAGACCTGCATCTATTTTGAGAACAATCTATTGAAAGTCTTTGTCTAGAATGGAGAGTCAGTTGCACTTGTTCATGAATCTCCATTATGTTCTGTAGGAGTTTTGAGTACAGCCTAACACAATGCTCATCTGTACTCAGAACTCCCATAGAAAGAAGAATGGAAAGTTGTGCATAAATGTGACCAGTTTTCTTTGCTGAGTCGAAACTTCCATGGGTCTGTTCCCAGGATAGGTGTGGATCCTAGAGGTGGAACCCGCACAGATTACTCTCTGATGGCATATTCTATCAATATTCTATTGAAGTGCATGGTGGGAACACTCCTTTAACTAGTTTTCCAATGTAAAGCATGGTCATGGCTGCATAACGGTGTGAAAAAACTTCTCTGTAGGGTCAAATAGTTAGTAATGAACCTAGAGCAATCTGAAAATATGGATCTGTAATGTTTGAGTCTTTTTTAAATACATAGCTATAGGTAGCATTTGCATCCTGGCTCTAGTATCCAAGGAAGCCCCCAAATCCTTCTGTTATACAAGAAGACAGAAGTGATATAAATGGTACTTGGAGGGAAGATTTTGCATTAGTATCTGTAGTGTAGAGGGGTGAGACCAATAAAAATAGTGTTTACAGTATATGTAAGTAATTTTGTACCTATATATATGATTATGTAATATTATGCTGTGTCACTTTAAGAAATTAAACAGTGTGACTGTGAGCCTATACAGGAATAAGGAAGGGGTAGTAACCTACATAGCTATCTCTAGTGGGTAGGCGTAGTTCAATTCAGTCAGTTCTTAGTTAAGACCAGTTCCAGTCTGTATTTGTAGGAACAAGTGGAGCTTATGCTGGGCCTAATCTTCCAGTGGCCTAGAGAAAGGCTTCCCCAAACCATCGAGACAGCACCGAAGTTCACAGACCATTTAAGTTGAGGAAGGAATTTCTCTGCTAACAACCATTGCTAAATTGACACCAACTAAATAATTGGTGAGGCTCATTTTACGCTGATGTCTTCAAGACTTGTGTTGTAAGACTTTGAAGATTCACGTCTATGGCTGGGTTGGTTAGCGCTAGCCTGACCTAGAGAGGTGTAGATCTGTGTTGAGTTAGTGCCCTGAGGATAGATACTATGAAGATAAGAATAGAGGAACTACTCTTGCATTTGGTGTAAAATGTGTGTAGAGGGACTGAGCTGTATTAATGCAAGAAATGTTATGGAAGAGAAACCGTATGGATATGTTTTTACGTAAATCTTGTCAACCATTTTTTCCTTTCTAAAGGGGTTAGCGAGTGTTGGAAGTGATTGAGGGCATGACTCTTCTGCCTTATACATGTTTAAAATTATGGCCATTCTGTGTGGGCCCCTAGTTATCTATGAAATAACGTAATATTTCAGACTTTAAATTTTCATTTCTCTTTAAAGGGAATCTGTTGCCAATTTTTTTAAAAACAAGACTCTGACTCCTTAGCCGTTTTTATTTTCAACTCGGTCGTATATATATGATTGTGAGGACAGCTTTCTTGCCTGCACTGCTTTAACGGCATTTAGAGAGAAACTTTACAGCAGCTTCATGCACATAGGAGCCTTAAGACTGACTTAGTCCCAGGGTGAACTGGGACTACCTCCTCTTGTGACTGGTGGATCCTGTGTTATCTATATACATTGGTGTCATCTTTCAGTCTAACCCTGCTTGTGCTGATAATGAGTAGACTGCTGAAAACTTTCTTTACAGAACAAGAAGTGTCAGGTTATTATTAGGCCTAGTGGCCAAAGTGAAAACTGCAGGACTTAAGAATTTTAAAAAAATATTGAAAGTGATATGGAAAATGAAAAAAAGATATATCCAATTTTTTTTTAAATGTGAGTTAAACAATAAATCATTTTTTATGACATATTCCTTTTAAACAGTTAAATGTCTTTCCTCTCTTGTTTTTAAGATATCAAATACCAAAACACCAGGAGATACGAGGAGGAGCTGAACATCCTCACCTTTGAAGATCTGCTCAGTTTCTCATATCAAGTTGCAAAAGGAATGGAATTCCTTGAATCAAAGTTGGTGAGCTTACTCTGTGGCTTGTGGCAGATAATGATGTTCTTGAACTTCTGACCCAACAAGCTGTTGCTAAATCAGGATCTGTTGTGGTAATGAACTGGTCACTGTTCTGCCTTTTATAGCGAGGCTTAAACTACAGTCAAGCGTAATGACTGCGGAGAGGAGAATTTATCACAAGAACAAACAATGTATTAAAATAGAAATAGGACAGATATGACTCAAATTAGCCTAATGGATGACGTCACGCTTACATGTTTACAGTTCCATGTACCGGTCTATTCGTGTAGCTTCATTTACATGTATACTTCCTCTGTCGCTGAGTACGTGCAAGCTACTTTCTGTAAACAGTGTGCAGAAATAGGTTGCAGCTCAGGGCGGGCTGGAGACTGCAGGGTGGTTGGGGGAGGGAAGATATCCATCTGGTCAAATTATCGTTGTCATTTTGCCAGCACTTTAGAGGTGGCGTAATCTTTTTTTCAGTCTGTTCTAGATACCCACAACTTGCTTATGTTGTCAATAATGCTTAGAAAAGGGATCTTAGAAAAATAAAGATCCTGGAGCACATTTATAAAACCGTCTCAGAAGGAATACATGTAGTATCTATCAAGCACCTGGCTGAACATTCCGTCCTCCTGGTTGGCAGTTTTTAGTTTGTAGGTGTCATCATTTAGGAGTATGTTCACACGGCATAATTGCGGGGCAAATTTTGGCGCGTAATTGAGCTGCAATACACCTGAAATACATCCCTCAATTATATTAATTCATAGTTCTCATTAAGACCTATGAATACCCGACGTTTTCCTTGGCGCATAATACACAGCAGGGAAAACAATTGTCAAGTCACTTACGCGCCAGGGAGAGTGAAAGTGAATGAGAGCCGGCTGTCAGTGTTTTAGAAGTGCGCACTGGCCAGCGCATAATTCTAAAACACCAGGTGTATTACAGCACGTACAGTACACGTCACAATATACCATGTGAACATAACCTAAGGCTTGGTGGTTCACATCTGCACCAGAGGTTCCTTCGTTGCATGTTCCATCAAGAACGATAGAAAAAATAGCACTGCAGGTTGCACTGTTTTTCTGTCTAATCAACAGACCCCACAACGGAAACCTGACGGACTGAGTGTAATCAATAGAGTCCGTCCATCTGGCATCGTTAGTGTCCATTGTGAAATGGATTATTTTGTGTCTGCCTGCAGCTCTGCAACAGAAGTTTTGAACGGAACATCCAATGCAGATGTAAAAACCAAGGCTACGTTGTTACAGAATTTTCTGCCTCCAAAACTTAGTTGCCAGCTTTTTTCTGGTTAAGATTGGGATCACAGGCAGCTGAATGCAGATAAAACCACAGCCACATGTGGCAGCCAATGGTTGCATGAGTTTGATGATTTTATCACCGTTTCTCTCACTCATGTGGCCATTGGCGGCCACTTACAACATAGTGTCACCCATATCTGGCTACTGGAGCATGTGACCCCAGACTTACACTGAAAATTCACATATTTTTGTCCCCATCTGTCATATATTTTGGGAACTCTAATGCACCACATTTATAATTTGTATGAAGTAGACAAATTACAGTATAAACTAGATAAATGCCATAGAAGGCTTAAAGGGAATATGTCGGCAATTTTTTTTTTTCACTTATTAAATCAAGCCCCTGATCCATATTCTTTTCCTCTCAGTTGTTTTTATTTCCTGATTGTAGATTTCTCTATCTGGCCGTCTATATATGATTGCGGGGAAGACATTCTTGCTTGCACTTCTTTAACAGCAGTCAGATACTTTACAGCAGCTTCATGCACATAGAATTCTTAAGACAGTTTCTGTCCCATAGACGTCTATAGGAGAGTTTTCACTGTGAAGGGAGGGGAGAGGGGGAGCTGTGACATCTCCTCTTGTAACTGGTGGATTCTGTGTTATCTGTACACAATGTTGTCTCCTTTCCGTTTGACCCTGCTTTTACTGATAATGAGCACACTGCTGAAAAGCTCTCTAAACAGAACAGGAAGTGTCAGACGATTATTAGGCCTAGTGGCCAAAGTGAGAACTGCAGGACTTAAGAATTATTAAAAAAATATTGAACGTGATATGAAAAATTGAAAAAAACACATAACCAAAAATTCCTTAAAAATGTGTTTCACATAAAAATGTGAGTTAAACAATAAGCCATTTTTGATGACACATTCCCTTTAAGAAAACCACCGATCAAAAAAGCTAAATCTATGGATAAAAGATAACTTTTATTACACTGTTTTAAAATAAATTACTCATTGTGCTACATAATATACTATCTAGAGTAGTAGATCTTAAAGTCATTACAATTACATTATTACAAAAAATTGTATTTTTATTCATATATCTACACCACCATTTATATGGTTTTTCGCATCAATATATGGTGATTATTTTTTCATCTGTGGTGTCTCCTAGATATATTTGGAATTAAGATCTACTGCTCCGGATAGTCTATTATATGGCACAGTGAGTAATTTCTTTTAAAAGAGTATAATACAAGTTATATTTAACCGTAGATTACGTTTTTTGATCAGCAACTATCATCAAAAATAGTACAGTTTAAAAAGGTTTTGCTCTGCGAATGAATAAGCTACAGTATTTTTGCATCAAAAAAATATAAAAACCAGAGGAGGACTGATCATTTGGGTAATTAGGAATTGCCCAAGATCTCAGAACATTAAGGTAAGGCCACACAGCACGGCTGTGATGCGAACTATTTTAAGTTGATTGTTTAAAGGGCTTGTCCAGTTCATATGAAAATTAAACATGAAGCTGCTGAAGCCCAAAAAACAAAAAGCCTTAGGGTATGTTCATACGGCCTTTTTGGATCCAATTTTGGATTATTTTGGATCCGAAAATCGATGCGTTTTGGCTGCGGCAGGATCGCACCCTATAGTTTTAAATAGGGATCCTGCTGCGTTTTTTCGGATCAAAAATTGACATGTAAATTTTTGGGATGGATCTGAAAGACGCAAGTAAACACACATCAGCGATCACTCATCTGAACGCAGATGCGTGGTTTACATTGCAAGCACTGTAAAACACAGTGCTATTTGCTAGATGTGTGTTTGGGTCTGATAGACGGATCTAAACACGCACTTAAGGGTAAGTTCACACGGTTTAGTTGCGGGCCGTACTGTACGCCCCGCAATTACACCAGGTGTTCGGGGAGTCGCACTGACCAGCACGTACTCCCGCGGCGTGGGGGGGCTGGCATTCCGCCGGCCCCATAGACATGCATACTTTCGTGCTGCGAATAAATGACATGTCAATTATCTCCCCGGGCGTACAATACGATCTTATGAGAACTGTGGATTACCGTAATGATTGGGGCACATTTCGCTCGTATAAGAGCACAGTATGCCGCGAAATACGTGCCGAAATGCGCCCCAAAATAAGCCGTTTGAACATACCCTTATAACGTATGTTCACACGGACTGAACACGCTGACCCGCCTTCCTCTTCTCCTCCGTTCTCCCCGAGCTTCTGTTTATTTTTTTTTCTTCCAAATAAGACGTCTTGGCTGCAGCTGCAGATTACTGCAATACAAATGCACCTTTGCAGCCAAAGGCTGTGTGCACCTGCGCCATTTATTATGTATTTTTTGATCAGTTTTATTCTTTTTGAAGTCAAAGCTTTAGTAGAATTTATTCTAGATACGCCTTGGGCAATTTTGACTGACAGCGCTGAACTACTCAGCATTAATAATACAGATAACTAATTTCAATGTTTCTTCAGTGCATTCACAGGGATCTTGCTGCCAGAAATGTATTGATTAACAGTAGAAAAGTGGCCAAAATATGTGATTTTGGACTTGCCAGAGATATTATGAATGATTCAAACTACGTGGTGAAGGGAAATGTAAGTTCAATTTAAATCCATTGTTTTCTGTGGTTGTCTGACAAACGGACAACTTTAAAAGAAGTTTAGTGTTGTTCCTAATGTAACTGTTATTTACCATGTAGAGTACAGTCTCGTACCTTATTCCCAATATTTGATCACCATCATGGGAAATTTCGACTGCGCTCACACTGGACCAGGTTACGCACCCAAACCAAAATGTTTATGTACATGTGCTCTTTTTAGATACATAGGACAGTCACGTGAAATCTGGATTGATGCCAGGTATACCAGCAGCCATAGGCTTTTGTGTAACAACCGCTCAACCCTACCAGGGATAGTTCAAAAGTCATCAGTAATCAATTGTCTGTGTACAGAACTCAGTTAAGGTAGGAATACATGGAGTGGAACTGCTGTGCAGCACACAGCAGTGATTTTCAATTAGCTTGGACTTGCAGGTGCACACCCACAAAATTCTGCAGCATCAAACCATCAATGTTCATCAGTGTTCACTGCTTGTTAATGGCTGCATGGTTTTGTCTTTGTTCACCTGTATGGCTATGTTCACACGGTGTATTTGCGGGGCGTAATTACGCCCCGCAATTACGCCGTGTGACCGGGGGCGGGGCGGGAGCGGGGACTGAGCAGGGGGCCGCACTTCGCCGGCCCATTGACGTGAATTACTAGCGCGCCGTATTTGCGCCTAGTAATTCACATGTCAATTATCTCCCCGCCCGGCGGCTTCGCCGGGCGGGGAGAGGAGACGTAATCCATAGTTCTCTATGAGAACTGTGAATTACCGTAATGAATGGGACGTTTTCGGCCCGTAATTTGCGCACTTCGGCGCGTAATTACGGACCGAAATACGTCCCAAACTTAGCCGTGTGAACATAGCTTAAATCTCTGCGGGCGCATTATAAACTGATTGAAAGTCACCGGAGCAGGGTGGCGCAGTGGTTCCTGGTTGCTTTTTTGTTACATTGTGATCACGCCAAGACTACTCCATGTATACCTAAACTAATATCCTACGATAGACCTGCAATTGTGCTGTGAGTTGCAGTCACTTTTTTCTAATAAGAGCACAGTTGCTTATCTGCCTTAGGTCCCCTTCACATTTGTATTTTGTATGGTATTTTTGGGTACAAAAAAACCGCTTTAAAAGCACCACTCTTTTTTTTTAAGCTTTCATATGTTTTTTCATACAGGCGTTGCAGCACTTTTTTTCCCCCCCAAAAAGCGTGTATTGGTACATGTGTTTTTTTTTTTTTTATTTACGTTTACTTTTTTTCCCTGGTGCATATTTACCATCACAAGTTAGGTGATCTTTATGATATGCAAGGTGGAAAATTGCTACGAAAAATGCATAAAAACACAATACACATACCTTTTTTGGTTTAAATAAAAAAGTGGAGGTCTGTGGGGGGGGAAATGTCACAAAACGGCCTAAAAAAAACACCACGCCTGCAGCATGCTGAAAAACTGCACTTGACCAAAATAAAAAAAGTGGAAAAAAGCAATATCTGTAGTGCATTTCATATTTGGCTATTTCATAAATGTGTCTTATCGTACGAATTGGGAGGGGAGGGGGATGTCTTATTTTCTTGTTCCTCTGTTTACTGTTAAATACATTACTGTACCAGTGTAAATGGTGGATGTCTATTCACCAAGAAAAGCAGATACCCCCAAAAGAAACACATGTACCATGCCCCTTATATCCAAAACAATTTCATTCGGCAAGTGCCGATGGTGGATGGGCACACACAGACCTGCGTCAGTCCTGTTAAAGGCGCGTCACTGTCAGGTCCCTTGCCGTGCCAGACTCGTTCCACTGCAGCCAAAAGTAGCAGTTGGCTTCCCCTGGTGACTGCAGCAACCACAACACTCAGGCTCAGGAGTGGAGTGATGCCAGCGGGACTTCCCGATCTGTGTGTGAGAGCCTGGCACTACCCAACCCTTATTGTTGTTTGGTCTTTTGAAGACAATTCTTATGGGGTGTCTGTTTTCTTTTGGGGTGTCTGCTTTCTTTGGGGTGGTGTCTGCTTTCTTATGAGTTGGGTCTGCTTTCTTTTGGGGTGTCTGCTGTCTTTGGATTTGGGTCTGCTTTCTTTGGGGTGGTGTCTGCTTTCTTTGGGGTGGGTCTGCTTTCTTGGGGGGGGGTCTGCTTTCTTTTGGGGGTGTCTGCTTTCTTTGGGGTGGTGTCTGCTTTCTTTTGAGTTGGGTCTGCTTTCTTTTGGGGGTCTGCTTTCTTTTGGGGTGGTCTGCTTTCTTTGGGGTGGTGTCTGCTTTCTTTGGGGGTGTCTGCTTTTTTTGGGGGAGTCTGCTTTCTTTTGGGGTGGTCTGATTTCTTTTGGGGGTGTCTGCTTTCTTTGGGGTGGTGTCTGCTTTCTTTTGAGTTGGGTCTGCTTTTTTTGGGGTGGTGTCTGCTTTCTTTTGGGGGTGTCTGCTTTCTTTTGGGGGTGTCTGCTTTCTTTTGGGGGTGTCTGCTTTCTTTTGGGGTGGGGTCTGCTTTCTTTGGGAGGGGTATGCTGTCTTTTGGGTGTGATCTGCTTTCTTTTGGGGGTGTCTGCTTTCTTTGGGGTGGTGTCTGCTTTCTTTGGAGTTGGGTCTGCTTTCTTTGGGTGTCTGCTTTCTTTGCGGGTGTCTGCTTTCTTTTGGGGGTGTCTGCTTTCTTTTGGGGGGTTCTGCTTTCTTTTGAGGGGGTCTGCTTTCTTTTGAGGGGGGTGTGCTTTCTTTGCGGGTGTCTGCTTCTTTTGGGGGTTTGTGCTTTCCCTTGGGTGGTGTCTGCTTTCTTTTGGGGGGGTCGGCTTTCTTTTGGGGAGGTCTGCTTTCTTTGGGGGGTCTGCTTTCTTTTGGGGGTCTGCTTTCTTTTGGGGGTGTCTGCTTTCTTTGGGGTGGGGTCTGCTTTCTTTGGGGTGGGGTCTGCTTTCTTTTGGGGAGGTCTGCTTTCTTTGGGGGGGGGGGTCTGTTTTCTTTGGGGGGTGGGTCTGTTTTCTTTGGGGGTGTCTGCTTTCTTTTGGGGTATCTGTTTTCTTTTGGGATGCCTGCTTTCCTTGATGAAAGGTCTGCTGTTTCTATCCTGCTGTATTCTATTTACATGTATCGCTGCCTGGGCACTTTTTAATGAACTGTAGCTGAGGTTTATTCTTGGGGTAGGGCCTATATTTCAAGCACACTCCAAAAAACACTTGAAACATCCTGCAAGGGCTTTTTTTTTGGAGTAGGTCTTATTTTTAGGGAAACCAATGCCATAAATACAGTTTAGGGTAAGGCTTATCACAGGCGATGTGATGCAATGTTCTGTAAAATCTCATCACAAGGCATGTGCATTTTACATTGTAAGGCTGTGCAAAATCACATTTTTCATGTGATTATCTGTAATTTAGGAGTGGAATACACGTTGCGTACAATTAGCAATTGTCACACAAAATGTAACATTGGCGGAATTTTAGCAGTAGCGATATGCTCCACAGAAATACATTTTGTGCAATTATTACAATGAGCTCTAACGTATTCGTTTGTGATGATTGTTCATGATTTCTTTTCAAGGAGTCTTGATCATGAGTAAAACAGCTTTACAGGTCTTCAACAGTAGAACAAGAACAAAGAAGTCAGCATCGCCATCTACAGGACATATAATAGTACTGCTGACAAATAACTACGTTTTGCATCAAAGTTTTTCTGCATTCAATACTTCACAAATATCTATTTTTCTATCTGCTCCAGGCTCGACTGCCAGTTAAATGGATGGCTCCAGAGAGCATATTCGATGGAATATATACTATCAAAAGTGATGTATGGTCTTATGGCATATTACTTTGGGAAATCTTTTCTCTCGGTATGACATTGTTTCACCATTTTGACATATGCGTACATGTCATATACATAAAATTCTGTGCTTAATGTGAATTTGTATCTCCTTCAAGGAATAAATCCATATCCAGGCATACCAGTGGATGCTAAATTTTACAACCTTTTGCATAGTGGATTCAAAATGGATCAACCATTCTATGCCAGTGATGAAATGTAAGTACTTAAAAAATGAGTGCGGCACAGAAAAACATCACAGGACTACAAAGCACACCCCCTTAAAATTCAATACAGAAAAAGATGAAATAGAAGGGCAACACAGGAGTGTACATAACACAAATAAGTCAATATACAGAATACTTTATTGGGGGCAAAAATACCATTGCTGCAACCTGTGCTACTTAACAGGGGCCCAAAAAGTAAGATGGCCAATGTCACCTTAAATCAGCTTCCTACTGTCTAGTAGATGGATGACAATGAATGAGTTAATGCACTTTATGTATTCAAGAATGTGTATTGGATAACAAGGAGCCCATATATTACTCCTGCAAGGGCCATCTACTGTCTGTGTCCACCACTCATGTTATACCTCCATAAAAAGTTAAAAATACTGTATACAAAAGAATTATGTAGTGATCCATGATAAGATCACCTGCAATGTGTAATACTCCCAGTAATATCAAGACCCCAGAAATGCAATAAGTATAAAATTAATAGCAGATCATTTATATGGAGTGAGATTCACTCGAAAGAAGCCCCAAGTACTCTGTAATAACTCTCACTGGGATGAAGCAATCTGAATAAGACGATGTGCTCCTCAGTATATGGAGCTTCAAACAAGCCGTGATGCCCCCGCGATGGGGCGATGGGGTAGGTGCTGGACTACTGTTGCAACATTTCACCTCCATTTGTGACTTCCGGGTACATCCCATCACTCAGTCACTCGACTTTTTATCAGGATGGTGGTGTATAGTAATGAGCAACACAACTTGATGGTGCAAACCTATTAGGTCACTAATTAGTTTAAGCGATGCCAGGGTGAATTTTGGAATAAATGGGGTGTTCATGACGTACCCTCAAAGAGTGTTATCAGAAGATGGTGCAAATACTAGATATGTTGGGATCATTGATTCCTTCTCGTGGCAAAGGCTGCCCGAAAATGTTGCAGGACACAACTGATGATGCACAACATTGGAGATCTTATTTAACATATATAGAAGAAAAACAGAGTTGAGACAGCTCACCGCCTCCGTGCTGGATTGAGCAGCTGTTCTAAATGAAAAGGTCTCTGTGATAAAATCTAAAAGGTTTTTTATTGTAAAAAAAAATATTTTAAAAATACAAACAGGGTTTGAAATATGTTTTGATATATTGTATTCATACCTGGACTCAATTGTGCCTAGGTTTTGGGATCTAATTTTCATCATTCATCTTTGTATACCTGGACTTGAGAGTATCCAGGACTGGTATTGGTAATCTTTGACCGGTTTAATTTTTGTGCATTGCTAATATTTAAATAACTAACCAAGGGCGTATTAGGGCTTATTAGCCCAAGGTTCCCGACAGAACCGTCCTTATTAGGACGATGTTTTCTGTATTTTGTTAGGCAGATACTAGTATAGGGCTTCTCAGGGAAGTGACCACACACTTGGATTTTGTCCTTATATAGCCTATACTTTTTTCTGGATATATTTTGTTGCATTTAAATGGGTTTTATTCTATCTAGTAAAAGTTATGTTTTTATATTTACGTCAAGTCCAGTGATTTGTGCTATAATTATCTTGACGTAGTTTTTGTGGGCCTGGAGTGCCCAAACTATCTCCTTGTAAAACACGTAGGTTTTGCCACCTAGTTCAGCATACTTTGCATGCTATGTCCACTATTTCTCTTTTCTTTTTGTTTGTATTTTTAAAAGAATATTTGGTACAATAAAAAACTTTTTTTATATTTTATCACGGAGACCGATGCGGATTGACTACTTTTTCATCTTATTTAACATGTCAGAGAGCTGCAAAAAGGACAAAATCACTGCGTATCGTGTCAGGTTCATTCCGGAGCTCGAAGCGAATGAGATGGAGAAAAGAGGCAGATACTGTAATGTGAAACTGCTGCTATTCCACCAATATGCTTACTGATACATTCAGGAACATGGAATACTGCATCCAAATGTGACTGGCACAAAACTGAGGGTTATAACAGAATAGTCAGGGCCTCATATGACCCTCCCTGTCTTATAACCAATAATGTGACATCTAATACAATAAAGTGATCCAAACACAGCAAGAGAAATGAATAGGAAAACAATAATGCCTTTGAAACAAGATTTTGCATAATATCTTGCCCCATGTGTATTGCTGGAAAGTAGATGAAAAATGAACGACCTTAATATACTTTGTGGTTCAGCCACAACTGAACTTGACCTAGCCTACAAGCAGTAGAAGGTTAGGCCATGTTCCCATTATGAAAGCAGAGGGTGGACTGTATTGGTCTTGATGTCTGCCTATGCTGTTATGCAATCATCACTAAGGGTTTGAAAATTAATGGGGTTTTCTCACCATCCTGTTTCACAGAGTCACAGGCAGCTTCAGACTCACAGACTGGTCAGGCTGTGGGTGGGTCTATAGCAGTGATTAGCATATTTAGCTCCAATATAACTAGCTTTTATAGTGACATAAGTGCAGGAGACAAACAAAGGAGTAAACAAAGCCACTGTGCTTGAAGGAGTGAAAACTATTGCTTATCAGGTAATTAATTTTTTTCTTGTTAGAGATAAAGTCTCTGCTCCGAAATGAGCTCCTACCATGGTGACATCACTCCCTGCTCTGTGTATAATCAGGAAAGGACATATGGACGGTAACTTAGAGACAATTGTATGCACTCAGAGCAGATAAAATCTCTATTTAGTAAAAGTCTTCAATTACCTGTCCCTAAACGTTAAAAGCTAATCATTTTAGTGAGAAAAATCCTTTAAGTAGCTCTCCAAGAAAGGGAAGCTGGAGGTTCAAGGTGGTGGATAATCACACACTTATCCCGAATAAAAACTTGTTACAAACATATGAAAAACACACAGTGACATAAGCCATAAATACGAACTGCCACAGTATATTGCCCAGCGATTTGACCAGTATTACAGAAATTCTGTAGATTTTTTTTCTAGTGAGAAAAACACATTCAAATAAGAAGTTAAAGGGGTTTTCTCACCATGCTGTTTCACTGAGTCACAGGCAGCTTTTCATCTAGTGTATTTCAGGCTGTGGGTGGTTCTATAGTGGCGATTAGCATATTTAGCTTCTCTGTAACGAACTGAGATATTACAAAGATGTAAGTGCAGGAGATTTAATCTTCGGTAATAAAACATACATGTACTCTGAGGAGTGAATACAATTGGTTATCTGTAAACCCTGTTCTGTCTAAGTAGGAAGGAAAACATGGACAGGTAATCATAGAAATGTGTGCAGTCAGAGCAGATCAAATCTCTCTTATCTCATGACCAAGGTGAAATCAAAAGACTAATGTATTTGGAAAGAGTCTTCATGTTGAAAGCTGATCTTTGTAGTAAGCAAACCCATTAAACATGCTCAAAAGTAGTGTGGTGCTTTGGATTCGGGTAGGGCTGGTTTAGTTTGACCCAAGTATTGTGGGAAAAAGCATCAGGCTTTGTACAAACACGATTTTTTTGTGATCATCAAATTGGCACAACCTAAATCCAAAATTCAACACTACTGAAAAGTAGGAAAGGTGAGTACATGCAATGTGTCATGAATAAGCAGAATCTTATATTAAGTGATTAAGGGTACTCTCTGATATTCACAATGGGTGCAGTTCTACACCTTTAGCAATCAATCTGTTGGCAGCTGGTCACACATATCAGGGTACCTTGAAATTTTGGAGCTCACGCCCCTTAGACAGTTGGTATGGTAACACCCAGTTGACTATTTAGTAATACATTTCTAGATAAAATAACAGCACAACATAGAGTTATAAGAGAAGACGCTCTAGAATTGTTATTTCACAGAAAACACAAGGATTTACTACAACAGACATGTCAGGAGATGGCACAGGACCTCTTTAAGCCCCCAGAGCACAAGAATCCCTATTGATCTTTTGCCCATTGGATTTTAAACTATTGATAAAAAAAGACATTGCATTGAGCTAGGAACTGAATTCAACAAATTAACGGAATTTGTGACCAAAGACCATCACTAAAAACAGTCTCCAATCCACAATGAACAATACAAAAATAAGGAGAGTGGAAATAATTAATACTTTTAATGAATAGATATACTGTACATTCAAAATAAAATGGAGCAACCTCAAGTCCAAAGGTGCCATGACGGCTTAAAACACATACAAAGCAGTAAAACCACGCAAAACACAAGTATTTATAAAATTGGTATCCGTGTTCCAAATATATGCAGTGATGTAAGAAGAAATGGGGGCAGCTGACCCTATAACACCCTACAACATCAAGGCCTACAAAAATCCTATTGCCTAACCTCGGGGTTCCTGTCCCAAAAACGGACGACCCCGACTTGAACCTTTCCCTAAAAAAATCTGAACCCTGTTATATCCTAGAAAGGTTAATAAACTGGTTCCAACATAACCATGTTTCGGCCCCTAAAAAGACCTCATCAGCGGACACAAATTTTTGTAATAGGGTATATATCAAAGATAGAATACACATAAGTAAATGTAAAGGGTAAATATGAAAGGTATAAATGTGAGGACCCATGCTCTTCCACTAAAGAGCAATAATGGTATAATAGCACTGTTACATGCTAGAATGTGTTCCTAGAGATAACAAGCAATGAGGGGCTATATTGCAGATAATAAGGATGCTATCTGTAAAAGTGATCATCCCTGCATATTGCTCTGTAGTCACCCATAAGGTGGTTGGAGGTAGCATGTGGCTGCGCCCACTTGTCCTGCGGTCAGTAACGCGGGGCCTTTATTTCACAACTGCCCATTTTCATCTTTGAGATCCCATGAGACCGTTGAGATTCTCCAGAAGCCGGTGCCTCTCTTTAAGGGGATTTTACCTAATGATGGACAGTTTTTAATAAATGGTGGGAACTTATTATGTAAAATCACAGTCCCAGTGTCTAATGCTATGAGTGATGTTTGCCCATGAGACCTGAAGTTGTTTGAATGTATGTGATCATTACACTATGTAGCTGCTCTATGATATTTACTCTGCACCTTGGGCTGTTTAGCTGCTTGATGCAGCTGTAGACTCTGTTATTAATGATATTGTTGGGATGACACAGATGAATTAATTTCCATGTGTAAATGAAAGCTGTTACCAAGTCTGGGCTGATGAGCATTCTCACATTCTCCTAGACTGTACACGGCAGACTTGTACCCGCTGTGCCTGTGTTTGTGGGGAAATGGCAGCCTGCTGAGCTAAGCTCTTGCATTTCAGCATCAGCCACATAATCTCAATTCCATTAATTAGCACCCGTTATGAATCTCTGATTCTTACTCCCAGCTCTAGTTTGAATTTTCTTCATGTATTTTCGCCTTCTCTGCAGATATTTCCTGATGCAGTCCTGCTGGGCTTGTGATTCCAAGAAAAGGCCATGCTTTTCAGAACTGGTTTCCTATTTGGGATATCAGATTTCCAACACAGAAGCTCTGGTATGTAAGATGTATTTGCCATACGTTGTCATTTTGTTGTTACTATTCAGCTATTCATGCCTTCCAAGAACTATTACTTTTTATTTTTCCGTTGACATAGTTGTATGAGGACTTGTTTTTTTTCGGAACAAGATGCACTTTGTAATGGTGCCGTTGAGTGTACCATATAATGTTCTGTTAAAGTGAATAAAAATTCAAAAGGGGAAAGTGAAAAAACTAATTGAACTTTTTCAAGGGTTTTGTTTTTATAGCATTTACTCTTGATTTAATTGTATTCTGCAGGTCAGTACAATTTCATTGTTACCACATGTGTAGAGTTTTTGTATTTTTTAAATTTACTCTGCAGCGTTATTTTCCGCGACCAATAACTTTTTGGTTTTTGACCTGTGGACCTCAGTTTGGGATAGTTTTTTGCAGGCTGAAGTGTAGTTTTTATCGGTACCATTTTAGACTGGAAACTATATTGTGAATGAGACATTGCCTTCTATCTGGGGTTGAATGTTATGTAGATTTTGATAAGCTTGTAACTTGTATTAACTTATTTTGATACCATTTACTGTGTATGTTCACTAACTGTAGAGGCTGACCATCCTTGTCTTGAACAGATGGACACTCTCTTGCCTATACTAATAGATATTCACATTGTGTACTTTTCTCACTGTGTACTAGTCTTATACATCATACATAAGGGTTGTTTTCTTTTTTTGTACTATTATATTTTTTTACAGATTTATCAAAGCACGAATTGCTATGATGCAGATGATGATTGTTGTAAGACACTAATAGAAAGTGCGCTGATCCAGGACCTACTGTCTGTAAATACACCGCTTATCTGAAACAGTGATGATTTTGGAGAGTGGTCAAGAAGAGGAACCTAATGGCAAAGCTTCTCTAGCTTTTTGGGCCGTTTTAATCACCATCTCTATCTTAAATTCATCTCTAATGTGGAAGTGAGACAATACACAGTGTCTATCTACCAGGATAAAGGTGTCATCTTATAGAGAAGATTTAATGAGGACCCTTCCCATGTCATCCCACCTCCCTTCCACACACATCATTAAGACCCTCTGTTGCTATCCATCACTACCACACCCCAACACCGCAGATATATACCTCTGATCTAGGGGAAAAGGTGGGCAGTCTATCTGAAATCTTTAGGCACTTCCAGCAACCCCTGTTTTGCACTGCCTTCCAATTTTCAGAGTTATATTCATGAACAATATTTTCCTATATGTTGACAGTAATGTCACCAAGGCAAAGACTGCTAACATTTTTGGATACAGTTCTGGTCAATTAAAACCAGAACATCATCGAAAAAAAGGTTTTCTACTAAGGTGTTAGATCAACCAATGACAGAAAATGATTATGGCATATGACCACTGTTCTGCACTTTTCTGTGGTTAGTGGCTTTGTTCGGGTTTTAGGTAGGATTTTTGGCGAATTCAGTATTTAAAATCTGCCAAAAATCTGACTGTATCCTATGCTGTGTAGCCCCCAATAGAAAATCCATGTGCTGTGTAGACTACAGCACAGATTTTCTATTGAGGGCTACACAGCATACTGTAGGTTACAGTCAGATTTTTTACTGAGGGAAACCTAAACCTAAAACCGACTGGTGGAATATACAATATGTTGTATATGCCGCCGGGCCGCCGTCAGATTCCCACAGCCCCAACGTACTGGGCAGCCAAGAATCAGAAATCTAACCACCAGTTTTTGCACAAAACCCACGCAAAAAAAAAACAAAAAACTGTGGTGCGGCGCAGTCCAGCAATGTGAAAATGCCATTGGATTTTGGACGGCATTTTCACTTTGCTGTGTGGACTCAGGTTAAATGGGTTCCATCTACACTATAATTACTCTTCCCTCAATTCCTGGATATTCATTTTACCTTCTGTCCTTTTAGGTCAAAAGGAAAATCATATGAAGACAAAGTATAATATTCCCTTTGTTTGGAGGAGGTCATCTGTTAGTTATGTCGCGGCATATATTCAGCAGCTTATATATAGAATTGATCGTATTCATTTTGGGCTGTGTCCCTATTAGGGCTCCCAATCTACTAGACAAACACCGATACAAACATTTTTATAAGAAGCAAATAAATATATTGCATAGTCAGAATAGTGCAGAAGAAACCTGTGCAGCTCAATATAAACAATATTCCGATTTTGCCATGGTCTTTTGGGTTTAACACCTTAAACGACCGCCCACTGGGTATAGTCGGCGGGCAGTGCAGGTCCTCTTTCTGCAGCCACGTCTTTATATGTTGGTGCAGAAAGAGTTTTGTGGCTACCAGCGTTGCAGTTGCGCTAGGAACGAGCTGTACTTAACAGTTTTGTCCTAGAGCAGACTCCGTAAGCGATGGGAAACGGAGGAAACCTCCAGTCCCCGGCACTTAACCATTTTCTCGCTCCATCCGGTCATTGGGACTCCCGGAGCCCAGGGAACATCTGTGTGGTGACCATGAGGACCTAGAATAGCCCCAGGGCTGTCTGTATAACAAGTCTGCGTGCTGCCCTTACTGCTGCCTGTGTCATACTGACAGAAAGTAAAGTATTAGTATATATGAATATGCTATTACTAAGTGTAAAAAATATTGTAAAATAGTTATACCTTCATGGGATTATAAAAAAAAGTAAAAACATAGAAAAGTATAGAAAAATAAAGTAAATTATAAAATAAACATAAATATTTAATAAAAAAATAATTGTGCCTAGATTACACAACCCCCCCAAAAAAACTACACATATTAGGTATCCACATGACCGTAATAACCTGTACAATTAATCTATCAGATTATTTAGTGCGAAATGTGAAGGGTGTAAAAAATAATTAAATAAACAAAAAAATGAAAAAAGAATTCTGCAGTAATTTATATATAAACTCAAACTATGCCCCCCAAAATTACAACTTCTCCCACATAAAACAAGGCCCCATACAACTGTGTCATTAAAAAATTCAAAAAGTTGCAACTGTTGAAACACATGTTGGCAAAAAATGAAAAAATGAGCTGGTCATTAAGGGCGACATGCATGAAATTTGGCGTTAACACAGCAAATTTCATGAGCATATTAATGGCATAATGCAAAAGCAAAACAAAGATCAAATCGGAGATGCTCACCACTTTGCTGTTGTCTAATTTAATTGTATAGAAGTGGCCTGATTTAAAGAACCCCCTATAAAAAGCGGGCCTAAGTCAGCCCCAATTCTACAATCGGGCGACAGTTTGGGCTCAGGTATAACACTTTGAAAGTGGTTTACCTGTTCCAGCTGTAATGCGCGCAGACGTTTTGTAGCGAAGCTATAAATATGTAGCTTTGCTACGGTTCTAGTGGGCCCCGCCTCCCACGATGTAATGTGCCTGATACTGGCATGCGAGAGATTTAAAAATGTATAAACGGGGCTACGCCTGATATCGGCTGTAGAGATGCCAGATATCTGGCACAGCTCTGTTCATACAAGTTGCCCTAAGTCTTTTTCAGGCCTGTGCGATAAGGGACTATGAAGACCTTACTTATTACGTTATGGAGAGTGCTTCAAAAATACAACATGGGCAACAATGTACTCCCCCTCCAAATTTGGGAGGAAATGGGGGTGCGTCTTATAATCTGAATGAACTATCTCGGATCAGCAGTAGGTTTCAGAGAGGCGATGCTGCAGGAAGCCGGTGGCGAGGTTTAAGGGGTTAAACCCCACCGCCGGCTTCCCACAACATCGCCGTTCTCCAGTCTGCTGCCGGCTCGAGATAGTGCTGTATAGTACAGTACAGTACAATACAGCCGGCAGCCGTTGCTAACAGCAGGATGGAGCCGGTTCTGTCCCTCCTGTTAACACTTTAGACGCCCCGGTGGTCACAATACCGCCCCTCCCTCTGATAACCCCCCACATTGTAATTGCAGGAGGTGGCGGGGATTGTGTATATAGGACAAGGGATTGTGCCCCCTAGTGATCAAGTACCATAGAAGGACTAAGTATTAAAGTAAAAAAAATATATATATTAAAAGTTTAAATCACCCCCTTTGTCATTTTACAAATAAAAAAATAAAAAAGTTACATATATTTGGTATTGCTGCATCCATAAAAGTTCAGTGTATGAAAATATAAATCCTTTAATCCGTACACTGTACAACATAGAAAAAAAAAAATACAAACGCCAATATTGAGTTGTTTTGGTCATTTCTTCTCCAAAAAAAATTGGAATAAAAAGTGATCAAAAAGTCGCAAGCATCCCAAAATAGTACAAACAAAAACTACACTTCAGCCCGGACTTTTTGCTTAAATTTTTTCCCCAATTTTCCTCCTCTAAAACCTAGGTACATCTTATGGTCCGGTGGATCTTATAGTCCGAAAAATACGGTGTTGAGGTCCACAATATACAGGTTTTACTCATAAGATGGTGGTCCATTAACTAGGATATACTCTGTTGTCTGGAGTAATAGAGGGGATCAAACAGGGGCATCGCTAGAGAACCAAAACTGATGGGGCATGTGATTATAGAGTGTTATATGGCACCCAATAAAATAAATGTGTCATTCATTTAATACATAGGGTAGACCATTACTACAGAGGTTCTCTAGCTGCTCCTTGCAGTGGCTGTCCACTCTGGCTTATACAGTAGAGGGGGGTCCACTCTAATATAATTATGTGCCCTAACAGGGTGTCTATATGTACATAGCCCCTTTAAGAATGACACTGAAAAAATGTAAATATTTGAATCACGAGATGCATTACTTTTTTGGTGTTGGCTTTTGCTGAGTGCTATTATTTAGTAGCGATTTTTTTTTATATTAATGATTATTTCTACTTCTTTCAAGTTTGTACCAATAAAATACACAATAAAACATATCTTGTGTTTTTTAATAAAAAAAATTAATAATCTTGTGTGATGTCATTTGTATACCTGTCTACCTGTATTCTTAGATAACTTTTCAGGATATACTGTCATGTGCAATGTTTCTGGACATTACATAACTGTAATTTCCACAGTGTTAGAGCTCCATCTCCAATTTCAGCAGTTGTTCCTAAGCTAGTGGATATAATGGAAACACAGTAACTTCCCTGGATGGAATTGCCCAATAAGCAATTCCCCAACAGGCAAAAATGGGTGACAGGAACAGATCCCACTCAACAGTTGCTGTCTGAAATCAGATACCTTTTGGGGAGCAGAGTCTAAGGGCCACATGTATGAAAACGGTTTAGGTCTAAAACTTATTTTTTTGCCCATAGTAACCTATGGGCAACAAAGTGAGTTTTAGACCTAAACCATTTTCATACATGTGGCCCTAAGTCTCTTGGTGTTCACCAGACCCCACTAGGCCACAAGAGACCCAGATTGCTCCATCACAAAGACAACAAATGCCAGTGGGCAGATAGGATGAACAAGGAACACCAGGGAAAAGCAGGAACAAATACAGAAGGACAGGAATGGTCAAACGAGCCGAGATCATGGTCCAAAATCCAAACCTGAAGAATAGTCAAGGAAAGTCACTAAACAATCGCACAGGGAAAGAGTCAGGAAATGGAAAGTATCACAGGCAGGACAGCAGAGAAAAGACTGGGTTTATCCCCTTAACGACATTTGACGTAAACATGGCATAATGTTGTTAAGCGGCTATGCATAGGTGGCAGGTGGTGGCAGCTAACAGCCGCGATTTCTAAATTAATGAGGAGCGGTGTCGTACACCATTTATTGCTCCAATCAGGATCCCTGTGGCAAGATCGTGGGGTCCCGATCGGTTTATGTGTCAGCTAGAAGCCTTGTAAAGGCTCCAATTGCTGCTATGGTTCCAATTTTACTACTTCCTGCCCCAGACAGGAAGTAGCAAAACAGCCATCTTTGTACAAGCTTGTTTATTGTTTATACAATGCAATAGACTGTACAAACGATGGCACCCCATAGTGGTCAAGTACAAGTGAAAAAATACAAAGCTCAAAGTACAAGTGAAAAAAAAGTTTAAAAGTGTAAAAAAGATAATTTTTTTGCCATTTTACAAATAAAAGTAAATAATAAAAAAGCTACACATAATTGGTATTGCTGTGTCTGTAATTTTCCGATTTATTAAAAAAATTAACTTTATAATTTTATAATTAATAATTTTACCTGTATGCTGAACATGAAGAAAAAAAAAACAGATCCCTGTATAAGGGTTAAAGGCTGAAAACCAGGGTCTACTCAGACTATGCTCCTTGGAATAGCTATGTGCCAAATCATAGAGGAACCTGGAAGATCCACCATACAACTCTGGTTCGCCGTAATAGTAGAGCAGTAATGAGCAGTGCAAGCTGTAAACCCAGCACTGAGGTCAGGTAACATATAGTAGAGCTGTCTCTGTCTACTCTTTGCTAATATTGCATTTTATTTTTAAAGATTTTAAGATGCTTTGAAGATCCATGACTCATGTGTATAAAAAGTCTGTGAATTTTCAGATTCTTGTATAACATCATGTCTGATGAAGAGAGCTAGTACTCTCGGAAGCTTACTTAGTGAATATATTTAGTTACCCTCTAAGAGGTATCACCTGATTTCTTCACTCTTCGGGTATGTTCACACGGCGTAAAATCGTCGGCGCATATTTGCGCTCTAATACGGGCGAGATGCGCGCACCGAAATTACGGTAATCCATAGTTCTCATAGAGAACTATGGATTACGCCTTCTCTCCCCACTCGTATAATACGATCGTACGATTGTATTGTACGCACGGGGAGATAAGTGACCTGTCAATTACTTGCAGCGAATACGTGCCGCTAGTAATGAATGTCTATGGGAGTATGTACGCATGTATTAGCGCGAGCTCCTGAAACACACAATGTATTGCAGTGCGTTCTGTACATCGTGTGAACATACCCTTCTTCTGTCTGCCTCTGTCTTTCTTGAACCACACTCCCACATATCCCTGCCCTCTCTATAGCCTTCAATGGGTATCATGTAGACTGATCTCTCACTCTGCTGAGAATCTGGATTCCTCAGTAAGACCTTTGACATTGTAAGGTATAAGATGAGGTATTACAGGAAGACCCTGGCCCCTGTTGGCCAAGCAATCGAAGATATCCCAGCTCCCTTTCATTGTGTCTGACCTGTTCAAAAGACATTGACCCCAGGCACTTGTGTCAGAGGGAGAGATGTCAGAGGTCGACCCTAGCCCCCTGTGCCATGAGAGACACTTTAGCTTTTTTCCACTGCCCAGGCTGTCTTCTCTTGTTTTCCATACAATAACACCAGGCACTGGTGGTATGTCAGGAAGTGACTCTCTGTAGTATTTTCTGTAGTTCTAACTCAAAAGTTGTGTTCAACAGTGGTTTGAGAGGGTTGAATACCAACCATGTATGTGACACTACACACAATGTCCTATGGCTGATGTTGGGACTTTATGTACTGGGTCCTGAAGAGCCTTATGTGACAGGTGTGGGCCTGAATTATGGGGCCCTGTCACAACTGCATCCCCTATAGTTAGGCCCCTGCGTCCTGTTCGTGATCTTGTATGCACAATGGCAGTATGCAAGCGATCAGAGGTCAGTGCAGTACATACAGTACATCACCTGCAGACTGACAGGTCGACGACCACTACTGTAGAGCACCTGTCTTTAGATAAATAGTAGATCTCCAGTCTTGTGATTTATACTCTAGATGACAGATACAAATGTATCAGTAATATGTCCTGTCACTCTATTGCCTGGGGCAGTAACTGAAACCACATCCTCTACTGTTCACACATCCTCTACTGTTCACTATGCAAAGTACAAAAACAATTCTATGTAGACAAAACAGGTAAACAAACTTGGAAGGGAGAGGCATGGACCGCACATCCTCACACTATACGTTGATCTAATGCTTCTCAGCAAAACTTTACAAAACATGAACAGGAGGTTCTAAGTATACTTTTTAATCAAAACGTATGAGCCCACTTGCCACTTCACGGCGACCTCTATAAAGTGGGTCCCTACACTAAATGGGGGCAGCACTGCATGGCGGCCACCGCCGCAGCAAAAGCCACACAGATGAAGGGTACAGCCCAGTGGCCCAACAGCCCCACTGCTGCCAGACCTAGCCCCTGGCTCTGGGCTGCACCACCACACAGCACAGAGATGGGCGAATTTCTCAAAAATTCGGTTCGGTCACTTCGCCGAATTTCCCGACAAAAATAACTTCGGTCCGAATTTCTTCGAGACAAATCGCTTAAAAAACAGCTATTTCCAGGCTGGGACAGAGCCTGAAGGGGGCTGTAGAACGTTTTTGCCATGCTTAAATATGCAGAGGGAGCTTGGTCTGGTCTTTATACAATGTTGTGTTTTAGTATGACACGCACATGACTGCCCCCCGCTCTTAGAAATCGCTTCACTATAAAATTCCCTGGGCTCTTAAGAGGGCAAAACTGACCAAAAAACTGAAGGGGGAATGTGAGCCTGATAAAGACTTGGCAGCGACAGCTGGAAAAAAACAAAGCTAAGGCTCAGGTGGCAACATCAGTGACAGAGTGTGAGGAGACCGGCGGCAGCAGCATGAGGTCAGAGAGAGGCACAATGACATTCTGGAGGTGGCAAACAGGAGTAGGCCACAGAGGTGGCACAATGAACAACAGTGTGTAGGTTACGGCAAGCAGCCACAGCAGCACATGAGGTCAGACAGTGGCACAATGACATTCTGTAGGTGGCATAAAACGGGTAGGCCACAGAGTGGCAAAATGACAGAGAATTGAAGGTACGGCATCAGAGCAACAGCATGAGTCAGAGAGTGGCACAATGATACAGTGTGGAGTGACCGCAAGCAGCAGCATGAGGTCAAGAGAGTGGCACAATGACACAGTGTGGATATCACGGCACCAGCAACACCACAGCGCACTGAGGTCCATAGAGTGTCAACAAATGACAGAGTGTGGAGTGGGTTGCAATACCAGTCCCTGGTAAAGCTGGTTGGGGCAGATGAGAAACTGTCAGCAGATGTGTGGCAATCAGCGGTGGCTGCATCAGATATGGATGTAGGCAAGGGTAGTTTAACCGCAGACTCATTTCTCACATTTTGGGTGAGGCGTCTGGCTGATGTAGTCTGACGCCTAAAGGGCATTGGTGTGTGGAATCCTGGCCGATCCACGCCTGATTCATTTTGAAAAGGTCCAGTCGTCTCCACATTCCCGTGGACAAGTGGGATTCCTCCTTGGGTAACGATGGCCCCCCGCCCCGCACTGAACACTCCGCTCTGATGCCCCACTACTGCCCGGGCAGGACAGCTTTCTCCACTGTAAAACTCCGGCAAGTTGGCCGACCACATCCAGTTTGGCTGCCCAGTAGTCCAGTGGATCGCTAACTGGGGTGGCAGAGTGCTTGTCCACGTAGGCCACCACCTGTTGTTCATGGACTGCTCCAGGTCCTGCTGATGCTGCTGCTGGCGACTGCCCTCCTCACTAGGCGGGTGAAGGAAAGCTTCTCATCAGTGACTCCCCAGACTTAGTTGCTCGCTGATGGAGCTGTACTGCTCGCTCCGACCGCCCCCACCACCTTCCCCCCAGCAGGCCAGCCTCGGCAGTAGTGACGTGAGCCTGAAGAAACCCCCCAGTCAGACCTGTCAGAGGAGGGACGATGCCGCACATAGGCAGCGGCCAACTGATTACGGAGGATTTTCCTATAGTATTTGAGTTTGTCCTCCCTCTCAATAGCTGGGAAAAGGCTCCCATTTTGGACCGGTAGCGAGGGTCCAATAGGGTGGAGAGCCAGAAGTCATCCCTGCTGCGGATGCTGACTATTGCTGTCACTAGCCAGGCAAATAAGCATGCTGCGGCCATCTGCACAAGTGACTCCGAGGGGCTCCCTGCCTCCATTCCACTGTATACTGCCACGGTGCTTGGGTCATCTGCCTCGTCTTCCTCATCTCCATCTACCTCCTCCAGCTGCTCCTCGCTCCTCCTCTCTTGTCACCTGGGTAGAAAATCCACTCATTTCACCAGACAATGCTTCTGCTCCAATGTCTCCTCCTCCTCCCTCCATTTCAGTCCCCACCGGACTCATGTGGCCACGAGATGTAGTCGCAACGTCTCCAGTCCCCTGCCCAGACAGATTTTTCAGCATCTGTTCCAGGACATGAAGCAGTGGAATGACGTTATTCATCCCGTAGTCCTGGCGACTGACAAATAACCTCCTCGAATGGCCTCAACAAACGGCAGGTGTCACGCATAGAGCTGGCCACTGGCTGACATCAAAGTTATACAGGGGAGTACTTCTGTCCGCCTGTATCATCAAAAAATCGTTAAAGGCCTTTCTCTGTTCATACGGTCGGTCCAATATGTGCAGGCTGGACTTCCAACGGGTGTAAACATCGCATATCAGTGTGTGTTGGGGAGGCCGTTCTGCCGCTGCAACTCGAGGAGGGTGTTCCTGGCTTTGTACGAATGGATAAAGTGCATGCACAGTTCCTGGCCATTTTCAGAATGTTCTGAAGATCGGTGGAAGACTTCAGGAACCTTTTTACACAACCAGATTGAACACGTGCGCCATGCAGGGCGCATGGACCATCCCTCCTCGGTGCAGCGCGGACACCATGTTCCTCCCATTGTCCGTCACCATTGTTCCGATTTGCAGTTGGTTCGGAGAAAGCCACACATCGATTTTCTTGCTGTCATGACGCGGAGACCAAAAAAAATAAGTTCTCTCCCCTTGTGTGACTTCGTTCGCCCGAGGCAAGCAGGTATAACTGCGTGACACCGCTGGGGTGACCCTAACACATTTGGTATGAATGGACAGTACTTGTGTATGCTGAGAATGGTGTTGTTGTGGAAGTATGAGGAGGCGACCATTGGCGCAGGAGCAACGTTTGACAACGTGTGAGGATAAGCGGCGTCTCCTGTCCAAGATGTAGGTGTGCCTGGTCTTGAAGCCACATTCACCCAGTTGGCCGTAAGGACATTACTTGGCCTGACCTTATTTATACAGCTCCAGACTCCGCGCTTCCTTGCACCCTTGGAACAAACCGATTAAGCTTAAGGACTGGCCCACCTTCTTTCTACAAATTTATGAAGTGGCGGTATTGCCTTATTTTGTAAAAGAAATTTAGCGGCTTGGAACTCTCCATCTCGCTCCGCACAAGCCATTATTTTCCTCCTGAAAGGTGCAGAGTCAACCATTGTGAAAGGGAGGGACTGCAGTACCATCAACTTTGGACCGGAGCACGTCAGCTGCTGCAATCGCCTCGCTGAAGACTTGCTGCGGCTCATGAGTAGCCGGAGCAGGAGCATCTGTGACCGTGAGATGAATGTCAAAGAGAAACAGTCCCTTCTGCAGAGGTAGTGGAGCCTAGACTGGCTGGCAATGGCATGCGTGCCCTGGGGCGCTGCTGCTGCAGGCTGTTGCTGCGGCGGCAGGATGGACCACCCACATCTGAGCCACGTTTTCTCCCAGGCCAACCGGATGGTTACGCTGCATGTGTGGACGCAGGGCCGTGTGCCAACGTTAGCACCCTGGCCACGCTTCACTTTTTTCTGCTTACAGAGATTCTACATATAACCCCATATTCGTCTCCTCCGTGTCTTAGCAAAGAACTGCCACACCTCCTAAGTATCGGATTTACACAGCCAACGCTCCGCACTGAGTGACTACTGCCACCGCTGCCTCGCTGAGCTGAGGCCCCTGTTCTGTTACTTTCGTGGACCTGCGAAGCGGGTTATTTACCCCCGTGGCCGCTTGCTCCCCGACCGTCACACTGCTGCTATCCCTGCTGACTTCACGGCCACAACGACCCACTTAGCTTGGCTGGCGCGCTGCCTGACCGCTGCAAGCTGACCCCTCTCTCCTGATTATGATGAAGCCCTTGCCTCACCCGGCTCCCAAGTGTTGATTGGCTACATCATCATCATTTTTGTTTCAAAATTCACTGCCTGACCTAATCACCGTTCTTTTGGTATGCCAAGGCTGACCTTCTCACAAACACATGACCTCCCATGCCACTCTCAACATCATACTTTGGCCCCTACCTGCAAAAGCCTGGGATATTGGCCCCCATTGTCTTCGCTGCCAATGTAGCTGCTGACTGGGGCCCTCCTCAAATTGGTTCATCCTCGCTATATATTGGCTGCTGTAGCCCCAGACCACATAGTTATGATCTCTGCGGAGGGTGAACCGGATGGGACAAGCTGGTTGAGGACAGGTTGAGTCCGCTGACCCGCCTCTCCCCTGCCATGCCAACAAAGGGTTTGTGCCTGACGTCCCTACCGACTCTTTGTGGGTTGGTCAGATGTCACTGGTAGGGGGTGAAGTGATGACCTAGTCAACGCAATCAAGACCATGGGTTGCTAGTTCCTTAAACGGCCGCTAGATTACAGCGGAAGTTGTGGCCTCACCGAGTGACCCCTGCAGCGACGTCCCCTTGCTGTGCCCTGCGACCTGCTCCAGGAATGGTTTGTGCCGCTGCCACCCGCATTTAATATGCCTGCCGAACCTCTCTGACTGACATACTGATTTTTGTTTCTAAAATGTACAGACACTGTTTGATGAAAGATATCTGTAATATGATAAATACACACCCATTATTTGACCAAATGAACCCACAAGAAGCTTGTGTTAATTCACTTGGATATAAATGCTGCTCCACAAATTGGCAGGAAAAATGACTTGTATGTGCCGTGTTAAAATTATGCAACAGAAGTTCCTTCTTGGTCTTGTGAAAAACAAATTTTCTATTACTGAGTACAACTGCAAAACAACTCTTAATTTAACCCCTGGATGTAAATTGCTAAAGAGAATTGAGCAACCAAAAACAAATAGCTTTGTAGGGGTTTACAATTGCTGTTTTCACGCCACACAACAAGATAAAAATTTAATTAACCTTCGCTTGTAATTATGCTACAGAAAAATGTATTTTTTTTGGCGTTGAAAATGACGGATTTTGGGTCACACACCAGCAAAACAAGCTTAATTAACCCTGGATGTAAATTGCGCATAGAAATTGGGGCAGCAAAAAGAAGGGTATTTTTTTATTGTAAAAACCTGTTTTTTAAATGAATCAACAGGAACGGCTTAGATCCCCTTGGATTTGAATGTATATCAGCTCATGAAACCCCCACACTGCCCCCATTTTCAAACCAATACCCCAAAAAATCAGAAAAGAACATTAAAAAACACTCTGAGACCCAAATGGAACCCCAAAAAATCGCGTAAAAAATCAGTTCTTCATGAGAGCTATCACAATCGGGCCCCCGGGCACCTTCCCTGATCATACAGTGAGAGGAATTACTCCCGGTCGCGCCGGGATTTAAAAGTGCGGTGCGTCACGAATCCCGCCGGTCTGATTGGCTTTATCTCGCACATTCATGGGGGGCTATGCCCTTCCCTAGAGTGCTTTGCCCCATGTAGCACCCTGTGCTCGCAGCCCTTTTATCAATCAAAAACACCTTCGTTCACCCAAAACCCCCAAAATTTGACTTCTTTAAACCGAAGTTTTCCTGAAATTCAAACGAATTTTCCACTTTTTTAGAATGATTCGCCCCTCCTAATTATTAGATAGCAAAGTTAAAATATACCTATCAACATAAAATTATTAAAATAATACACCACCAAAAACAGAGAAGACCTGTGCCAATTCATAGATAATCCATGATAAATATAAATATACTGATGAAAATACACAACAATATGTCTGATGTAATTGTAATGTATGTGCAAAAAAGGCAATTCACCCATCAAATTAAACTTAATATCCAATTAAATTAATTCAATTTTTAC
>JAODAL010014476.1:0-87373 GCA_025379985.1 Phyllomedusa bahiana | reverse complement strand
ATTAAAATTTTTCTATTATTTTTTCCCTTTTTTATTTTCTGTTATTTTTTTAAAAAATAAAGTTTTTTATTTTAAATTTTGGGGGAAAGGGAACAGCTTAGGGATTTAAAGTTTGAGACCGGGCCTTGAAAAAGGGGGGCCAATAAGGGAACCCGTTTTCATTTTGGACCTTTTTGGCAAGTGGGGGGGATTAGCCTTTATTGTCTGGCTTTTTATATTATACCAAGGTGCCCTTTTCAAACTGAGTCCATTTTGGATAAAATTTCGGCAGCGGGAAGGGCGACGGCTTTTGGTAAATGGCCCTGAAGCATAAATTTAGTGTCTTACCTTTTTAAAAAACCCCAAAAAGGTAGCACATAGATTTATTTTAAAAACTGTCAAAAATTTAAACTACCAAGGGGTAACATTTACTTGTGCGACCTGTTTATTTTCTTTTTTTTCCTTATATTTTTTTATTTGTTTTAGTTTTATGAATAAGTTTATGTATTTTTGTATTATTTATTTTTTATAATTTATTATATTTATATATCAATAAAGAATATATATATTAGGGAATCAATTCTCATTGTTTCTCCTTTTTGGTTTAATATGTACATTTTGGAGTGATTAGTTCCGTTTGAATGTGAAAGATTTCTGTTAGGGGTATTAAACTTACCTAGCCAATGTATGCCATTAGGTTTTTTTTGGGGGTATTTATTAGGCCTAGTGGCCAAAGTAAAAAAAAAATGCAGGATTTTTTTCTTTTTTTTTTTTTTTAATATCGATAGTGATATGGGAAATTAAAAAAAAGACACAAACACATTTTCAAGAATTGTTGGTTAACATAAAAATATGAGTTAAGCTACAGGTAATTTTCCGATGATACATTCCCTTTAATGGAGTACCCTGACCATTAGGAGTGGTCCACATGAGATTACAAGCATCCCCTATGGTCCCTCTGGGGTTTTTTCATTGGGAATTTTCTCCTGCCTGCACTAGAGTAGACTTTAATTTATCCTAGAGATGCTGGGCGTTGGCCAGTTACTAGGTCAATGACAGGCCGCTCTTAAGAGACTCTAGCCTACCTTTTTTTTTTTTTTTTTTTTAACGGTAATACAGTGTCTTTTCTTTTTTTAATAATTTAATTATTGTCATGCTTTGTAATACCAATGTGTTTATTATCACTGGACTTAAGCCAATATACACCGCAGTAATTAGTTCCATCAACAAGGTCAAAGAATGCAACGGTTTGTGGAAAAAGCCTTCTTTAGTGGGGATTCCAAAATAAATAGGCATTGAAGTACCAGAGAAGTAGTGACCTTGTTGGCGCATAGAAAACATTTAGGAGCAGTGTCGCCACACTTACTGTTACACAACTGCACTGCTAGCCCCATTCCTACATATTTACTTTGTTCCAACATGGTCATTACTTCTATGGTACTTCCATGCTTTTTCAATTGGAATCACACACGAAGGAGAGTAAGTCTACCCGAAACATTGCATTCTTTGACCTGGCTTATTGAAACCTTTTTTCTCGTGTTGTTGGTTTGATTCAGTGAAAAATTAACAAAATTTAAAACAATTTGGTGACGGATGGGGTTTCCCTTTTCTCAAATTTGAATATGATGGAATAAGACAGGCAATATTTAACGGGTGTTCCAACAAAGGCACATCTGCTTCACAAGCCAGCTAGTAGCTGGCTGTGTAGGAGAATGGAGAGGGGGGCATTGTGGCTGTCCTCCTCATTCCTTTTTTGGGGATTTTTCAAATAAACCCAAAAGGCACTCACTACATTCCTTATTCTACACGGGCCCTTTCCCTTGTATTGGCTATGATGTTGTGAGCAAGTTCCTTGGTGGAACATTTTTTAACAGTGGCCATCCTAGACTCTTAATAACCGCTCATTGACTTTTGGGAGTCAGGTGGTGCAGGTCGTCATTCTGCATCACTGCAGAGAGAGAGGTTTTGCAACTTCACTAGGAATGGAGCTGTAGTTAACAGTTCCTTTCCTAGAGCAGTGTTGGTTAACGCCACAGACGAGAAAAAGCCTCCTATCCCCGGTGTTCAACCCTTTGATTGACACGGTCTGTGACGACAGCATAATCAAAGGGGATTCCTCTGCCCCATCAGGGCTCCCTGTGTAGCAAGCCTGATTTTTAAATAATAAATTTGCATTTTATTGCATGAAATAATTATTTGATCACCTACCAACCAGCAAGAACTACGACTCTCAAACCGATTCTTTTTTTTTTTTTAAGGAGCCCTCCTATGTTGCACTCATTACCTGTATTAATTGCACCTGGCTGAACTTTTAACCTGTATAACAGACACCTGTCCACACAATCAATCACACTCCAACCTTTCCACCATGGCTAAGACCAAAGAGCTTTTTTCAGGACACCAGGGACAAAATTGTAGACCTGCACAAGGCTGGGATGGGCTAGAAGATCATAGGTAAACAGTTTGGTGAGAAGGCAATAATTGGTGCAATTATTAGAGAAGGAAAAAAAAACAAGTGAGTCAATTTTCCCCTCGGTCTGTGGCTGCAAATCTCCCCCCGGGGGTAAGGCGTTCTGAGAAATGTCAGAAAAGGCCCAGAACTAAAAGGGAGGACCGGGGCAATACCAAATAAAGTGGAACCACAGTTTAAAGTTACGTTTTAAAACAAAAAACCGTCATGGATAAAATCCTGTGGACCAACAAGGTCCCCCCGCCATGCCAGAACATGTCCGGACCATTTAATTTTACCCAAAAACCATCGGGTATCCCCGAAGCAAAGGGAGAAGGTCTGTGTCAATAAAACAAAATAAATTTTTGGGTTTTAAAAAATTCAACATGTTTGGAGGAAGGAGGAGTACAACTACAAAATCACCATCCCAACCATGAGGCATGGAGGTGGCAATATCATGCTTTGGGGTTTTTTTCTGCAAAGGGGATTGTACAAAAGCACCGAAAAGAAGGGGGAAAAGGGTTTGGGGCAGTATCGCAAGATTTTGGCCAACAAACTTCTTCCCTCAGCAAGAGCATTGAAGATGGGTTGTGACTGGGTCTTCTAGCTTGAAAATGAGCCGAAACACACAGACAGGGCATTTAAGGAGTGGGGTCCAAAAAAGCATTTCAAAGGTCCTGGAGGTGGCCCGTCCCCCGATCTGAACCCAAAAAAATTTTTAGCGGGGGCCAAAAAAAAGAAACTTTGTGACAGCACAAACCGAAAAGTGGGTAAGATCTGTATGGGTAGGGGGGGCCCCAAAAAACCCTCTGCAGTGTGGGAAAATTGTTCAAGAACTATAGAAAACCCGTCTGCCTCTGTGAGTAAAAAAAGGTTTTTTTGTACCAAATAAGTTGTTTTTCTATTGTGCCAAATACTTATTTCATGCACTAAAATGCTAATTCATTATTTAAATTATCATACAATGTGATTTTCTGGATTTTCTTAAGATTCTGTCTCTCGCATTTGAATGGATTAAATTACGACCCCATTCTTTGAAGGTGGAAAAATTCAAAATGCCAATGTATCAAATACTTATTTTTCCCCACGTAATTGAATCAGGAACCCCATTATGGGAAAGAGTGGGGAATTTACGGTAAATTTTTTTGGTTTTTGGCAACCCTTTCCATGTATACTCCACGCAAGGGTTAACAGCAACCAGAGTCCCGCATATAGCTTGACAAGTCTTCTCACAGATTCCATAACGCCCCAATGTTGTCTTTTTACCCTTCTGAAATTTTGATTGGGCCGTCCCCGGTCTTAAGAACTGGCAAATCAGTGAAATGATGTTGTAGTCTTAAAGATCTGCATTCTCACACCCCCCCTTGTCCGTCACCCTCATCACAAAGCTGGACAAAAAATACTGCCCGGTAGGTTGTAAAATCACTTTGGGGGATCCTTACTGTATCTGACAAATGAGTCTAATTTCCTAGGCATTATAAGACATTTTCACGATGTATACCTGTTTTTTTTTTTACATGCTTTAGAAATTGCTGAAAAGTAGACTTGCTGAATTTCTAGGTTAATAATGTTCTTCTGTTTCACAAAAAAAAAAAAAGAAAGGAAACACCGTGGGCTCTATCTCCATTGATCATAAAAGGAAAATATAATTTCCACTTCCTGCAGCTCATAATGTAGACAATAAGCCATTTCATGCCGGGATCGGCTTTTAAAACCGCAGACATCCTTAATTTTTTCTTGAATGAAAAACACATTTTCAAATTATCACTCTTAGCATAAAATGCGCACCACATCAGAAGGATGGGAAACAGATCAATTTTAACAGCGATTATTACCCCGTCATAGAAAGGTTAAGTGATGCTCTCTTCAGTCTCAAAACAATTGCACGCTCTTAAATGCAATAATACTACGTAAACGGAGGCTTATTTAGTGCACTTAGTGCAAAAAATGCAGAGAACATTTCAATATAATCATTTATGAAACGTGTAAGGAAATTGTACATTTCTAAGTATGTGTTTGGGTGTGGGTGGCAGCTAAAGAGCACCAACAGTGCAAAAAAACAATGCAGCGCTCTCAGATCCACATTAGCAGTGCATGTGAAGCTTCTCTCTTAAAAGTTTGCGCTGTTAACTTTTTTCTCCCCTACTTCAAAAGTTATTATTGTCCGCCATGTTATAGATACAATGGGGCAGATTTTTCAAGGCAGTTGCGCCAGAATTCTGGCTCAATCTGCGCCAAAAAGAAGCTTTTCGCCACATTTACTACGTGTTTTAGACCGTTTCAGGCGTTTCTGAGCCTCGTCCGTCAAAGGGGCGTGGTCTCATAAAGGGGCATGGTTTCACGGAAAGGGCCGTGGCTTAAATGCAACAAAAATGCGCCAGAATCTGCGACCAAATTCTGCCGTAAAAGTAAGACAACTTAAAGATGGTACAAACTTAGACTAGACAGTTCTAACTTAACACCGTGATGAATGTGGCGCATTATAAGACAGTGTAGTCTAACTTTACACTGTCTAAAAGTAAGACACTATTGATAAATCTGCCCCAATGATTTTATTAACTAGCACATTCTCTCTTAAGACACACAAACTGCTTGCAATCCTATTTTGGTAAGCAAATTTATTTTAGCTTACTCATTCTGATTATATATTGATCTCGTTCATTGCTGCGGTCCCAAAAAGGAGAAAAGAAAGGGCTGCAATAATCCGTATCTCTCACTACTTTGTTCCAAACTTTAGTGAAAGGAAAGTGCAGCAGGTACGTGAATAAACACAGCAGTTTCTTTAAATTTACACAGTAAGGGCAACATCTATGAATTTGTATGCGGTAATTTTTGCCGTATATTGCGGCAAAAATCTGCTGGCACAATGTTTTATGGATTTATAAAGATAGATGGCAGGATACATTTTAATGCTCTGAGAATGTGCCAATTTTTGATGCAAAACTGCCATACAATGTTTGGCGCATTGCACTCTTTGCACCATACAAACTTTGCTGCATTACACTTCATTCATACTGTTGTATTATACATTCCTATTCAGGTTCGGAATGGGACGCCAGGGGGAATTGGTGAATCCCCCGGTGGGCCCCGAGCTGCTGTGGGACCCGCTCCCCGGGGCCCGGCCACCGCATCCGGTCACTGAACGCCCGGGCCCGCGTCCCGAGCGCGCAGAGACCGGCCTGGGAGTCGGGGACTGCGCTCCGCTGATCTCCCTGGCAGGCTGAAGCCGGCGGGAGCGTCCGGGAGCGGCCAGGAGCGGGAGAAAGGTAAGTGGATGTTTGTTTTTTCTATTAACTACCCAAGAGGACCCTGGCAACCTAGAGGGGGGGCCCTGGCAACCTAGAGGGGGGGCCCTGGCAACCTAGAGGGGGGGCCCTGGCAATCTAGAGGGGGGGGGCCCTGGCAACCTAGAGGGGGGGGGCCCTGGCAACCTAGAGGGGGGGGCCCTGGCTACCCACAGGGGGGCCTTGACCACCTAAACATAAAGGGGGCGCTGACTGCCTAAAATGAGCCCTGACTACGTAAACATAAAGGGGGGCCCTGACTACCTAAACTAAAGGGGGGCCCTGACTACCTAAACTAAAGGGGGGCCCTGACTACCTTAACTAAAGGGGGGCCCTGACTACCTTAACTAAAGGGGGGCCCTGACTACCTTAACTAAAGGGGGGCCCTGACTACCTTAACTAAAGGGGGGCCCTGACTACCTTAACTAAAGGGGGGCCCTGACTAGCTAGTGTGCAGGACGTTAGTTTTTAGGTAAAGGGGGGCCTTGACGTCCTGCACACTACCTAAAGGGAGGCCCTAACTGCCTGCACACTACCTAAAGGGAGGCCCTAACTGCCTGTATACTACCTAAAGGGAGGCCCTAACTGCCTGTATACTACCTAAAGGGAGGCCCTAACTGCCTGTATACTACCTAAAGGAGGCCTTAACTGCCTGTATACTACCTAAAGGGAGGCCCTAACTGCCTGTATACTACCTAAAGGGAGGCCCTAACTGCCTGTATACTACCTAAAGGGAGGCCCTAACTGCCTGTATACTACCTAAAGGGAGGCCCTAACTGCCTGTATACTACCTAAAGGGGGACCCTAACTGCCTGTATACTACCTAAAGGGGGACCCTAACTGCCTGTATACTACCTAAAGGGGGACCCTAACTGCCTGTATACTACCTAAAGGGGGACCCTAACTGCCTGTATACTACCTAAAGGTGGTCCCTAACTGCCTGTATACTACCAACCGGGGGACCCTAACTGCCTGTATACTACTTAAAGGGGACCCTAACTGCCTGTATACTACTTAAAGGGGGGACCCTAACTGCCTGTGTACTACCTAAAGGGGGGGACCCTAACTGCCTGTGTACTACCTAAAGGGAGTCCCTAAATGCCTGTATACTACCTAAAGGGAGTCCCTAACTGCCTGTATACTACCTTAAGTGAGTCCCTAACTGCCTGTATACTACCAAAGGGAGGCCCTAACTGTCTGTATATTACCTAAAGGGGGACCCTAACTGCCTGTGTACTACCTAAAGGGGGACCCTAACTGCCTGTGTACTACCTAAAGGGAGTCCCTAAATGCCTGTATACTACCTAAAGGGAGTCCCTAACTGCCTGTATACTACCTTAAGGGGGACCCTCACTGCCTATCTACTTCATAAAGGGGGATTCTAAGTCCCTGTATACTACCTAAAGGGAGTCCCCAACTGCTTGCAGCATATATAAAGTGGGTCCTAACTACCTACAGCTTACCTAACCGGGGGCAACCACCTACCTAAAGCCTAACTAACTGGGACTCATCAACACCTAAATACCTACCTAACTGGGGTCCACCAACCTACCTGTAGCCTATCAACTTGCCTAACTAGGGCCTGCATATCTACCTGGGGGCTATTTACCTACCCACCCGTGGCTAGGTACCCACCAACCTACCTGGGGCTGGCCTACCAACTTATCCAGTGGGGGTCTACCTACCTAAATAGGGCCTATCTAGTTACCTGGGGCCTTGCCCATTTGCCTACCTACCTAGGGTCTTGTCTACCTACCGACCTAGTAATATAATTGAGAGGGGAGCAGCCCATAGTTGTAGCATTATCTCAAGGGGGTTAGTTCTCTCCCCACCCTCCAACCCCTTAGGATACCAGGTCTCTAAGTTATGGCCTGTACCCGCTCTCCCACCCCTGGGTAGTTTGTACAGAGGTGGGAAAAGGTAAAGAAATGCTGGAAAATTGAGGATTCTAAGATATTTGTGTGTAATTTCTGCTGGGATGAGTTGTGGCTGGGACAAGTGATCATGGCGGTGTGGAACGGATGCAGAAGAAAAGGGAATAAGAACGGCTCATAAGAGAAGAGAACGACTCATCAGATAGGACGTTTCCGGTGAGTCCCTGATTTCAGGGGTTACTTTGGTTCTATATTGGATCAGTGCTGTTTTCACTGTAATGTGATGTGAGCCGAGCTGGTGTCGGACCACTGTGTGGTCTCTATATAGCAGTGTTGTAGGTTATATCGGCGCTAGTTTAGTGGCAGCGTACATGTGTCCCTGATTGTAAAAGTAAGGGGACACCTGACTCTGTGATAGGAGCTTCACTTTTACTTTCTTGCTGCTGTTTATTTTAGAAAGCGGTGAGGTGCATGACCAAGGGAAACATGGAGGAGGATATTGTATGTGGGTGGAGGGGGATATTGTATGTGGGCTGGTGGGGGATATGGATGGCGCAACTTAGCCTTGTGTCTATGATATGCTAGACTGACAGACGTCTGAGAGACAGATATTTGAGATAGACAGACGTGTGAGATAGATATGAGATAGACAGATCTATGACTCCCTTGGTATTGTATTACACATTACAGTTCTGTTTTGCACACTGTATTATGTGGTAAAATGGGCGCATTTATGTCCGAGAGGCCAGTAATATTTTCATGTACAGTAGGGTGGGTGCCAAAGATCAACTCCCCTGTGGGCCCCAGCCCCCCAGTCCGACACTGTTCCTATTTATCTATTTAGAGCTGGTGTGTCGGTGCCAAGCAATGCCAATAGCAATTCTAAGGTTGAATAAAAATACTTTTATAAGTTGGAAATGAAGACATTTAAAAAAAATGGCAGTATCACCAGCAGGGCCATTTTTCCACCCAGGATACAATTTCAATACAACAACACAGAAACAGTTCACAAACTGTTTAAGAAATACTGCCACCTTCGACCCAAATGCCAGTAATCATCCCTAACGCTAGATACACAGCAATTTGAAAATGTTGCCCAAAATCATGACGGCATGTTCAAATTGCTGGACCGCACAGCAGTTTGTTTTTTACGCAAAAAACAGCGGTCGGATTTCGGATTCCCTGTGGCCCAGTACATTAGGGCTGCGGGAATCTGATATCGGCCCCGCGTAATTTTGAACATGTTCTATATTCCACCGGTTGGTTTCCGTTTTAGGAAAACTTCAATAAAAAATCCATGCTATACAGACTACAGCACAGATTTTCTATTGAAGTCTACACACTTAGGGTGCGGTCAGTTTTTCAGCGGATTCTGTATCCGCTGAAAAACCGACCAAAATCCTGTGCTGTGTAGACGTCGCCTAACAGATAAATCGCACCTTCTGTCCAAGGGATATGTGTGCAGACAGCCTATTGAACACCCTATATACCACCAAGCCAACGCTCCCCATGACTTCCTTTACGAGTTATAATCTGAAAGTAGGGTGTGGTCGTAACTGTGTAGGAAGCATGTTTTAACTCTAGAAGGAATTTCATTCTCATTTTGCATTTCAATCATCAATTGCTTTTTCCAAACAGATCTTTACAGCTGATGGATATATTCAATTATGTACTTCACAACTGGCTAATCCGCTGCTGGTGTAAAGTGGTTTGTAAATTATATGGATGATATTACTATACTATAATGAATTATCTTTAAATTGGAAATGATCACATAATGCCATAATTCATTCGTATTCATATGTCAGATATTTGTCTCTCTAAACTAATGCAGTCTTCTAAACACTTATGATGTTGTAAAGTCTGCATTATGTTAGAGAGACAAATATGGGACATATGGATACATCATGGTATCGTATGATAACTTCAAAAGAAAATGTTCCAGTTGACTTCTAAGGCTATGTTCCCACGGGTTAAATTGGGGCACATTTTGCCGCGTATTTCACAGCGTACTGCACCCCAGTCATTACGGTAATCCACAGTTCTCATAGAAAAACTTATGGATTATCCCTCCTCTCCCCACTCGGACAATACGACGTGCAGGGAGATAAGTGACACGTCAATTACTAGCGGTACTTACGCCCCGCAGTTATGCCGCGTGAACTTAGCCTTAGGCTACGTTCACACGGCATATTGCAGGTGTATTTCGGTGCGTACTGTGTGCACCGTTACACACCTGTTGCTTCAAAAGCAGCACTGGCCAGAGCATACTTCTGCAGTGCTCCCACTGACATTCATAGGTCACTTCTTTCACCCAGTGCGTAACACACGTCGGGGAAGACGGCTTTACCGTATTTGCGGGGCGTATTGCAGTGCAATTACGTGCTGAAATAAGCCCAACCAAGACGGCGTATGAACATACCCTTAGAGATTGTGCAAACCCAGCATCCCCTCCGAATACTGGATTTAGAAATATATAAATTGAGAGTCTCACCATTCCTCTTCCACCGATGACCTCGTATAGACATACTGGTCACAGCATTTCTAGATATCCTGGATGAGGTCGGGGCAATTTCAACTTGGATACATTTAGTGCCTTCCTTTGTTCCTTTAATAGCTCCTTGTGGTAATGAAGCCTTTATTGCATTAGCGACCTGTGGTGGGACATAAACCGATGCTCAAAATGAGCAGATTTGCATTTCTGTTTGAGATACTAAAGAGCAAATTTTACAGATGAATAACGGACGTGCTGATGGAGAGGTCAGTGCCATCAAGAACTAATGGTGCTATGGATTAAACAAGTATTTCGACAAGAAGAATAATCCCTTAATCCACACACTTACCAGTAGAGGCTCTGGGAATAATTCCAGCTGTGCCCTGTATAGAACATCATCCAGTGCTCTGCGTGCCGCATCCCATTCTCCTTTGTAGCTATAAGGGACAAGGATATGTTAATTTTAGGACATCCTTAATGAAAATTGTTATCTGTGATCATAAAAAAAAATCACTTGCAGCAGCCGAACTGACTGAAATGCTGATTTAGCAAACATTTATCCTAATTAATTTATCTCTTCTTGCATAGTATTCACCGAAAAAGGGGGGGGGAGAAAACATGACTTTTTCATTTTGTTTCTGCGGCGCTGGTTTTTCTTAAATGGGCTTCAAAAGCGCTTTTTTGTGCAGACCACCCAATAAATGCCTAGACCAGCAACTCCACTTTCTAACGTTTGGGGGTATGAAACGCTTATTGTTTTTAAACAAGGTATATTGATTTAAATACCTTTCTAAAATTTGGCATTGAAAACTTGCAAAAAAGGGCAGTTAAGGGAGTGAGAAAATGGGGGGCACCTTATTCTTGGTAATATTTCCCCTCATTTCAAAAAAAAATAAAAGCAGTGCCGCGATGTGTGAAGCCAGCCAAGTCTAAATCCAAACAGAATGGGTTTTCTCGTCGGATTTTCAGACGGTTTGCGGATTTGGAAACAGTCTGAAAACCGACAAGAAATCATTTCCATAGATTATAATAGAAAATCCGTCCAGTAGTCTACACTGAGCGGAATTACAGCTGGATAGATTTTAACACCGCCGTCTGTCTGGAAATCTCGGAACATGCACAATCTTCCGCCCGGTTTTCAGACAGAAGGTGTGCTAGTCAATGGTTAAGGGGGACGGCGAATCTGCAAACAGAACTGTCCGGCAAAATCATTGAAAAGATGATAAAACACTGGTCAAATTCTGTTTAAGAATTTGACCAGCATTTTACACTTGCCATCTGGCGAAGCCTAGGAGCACTTAAGACGATGCAGCTTTGTAGCTTTTTTGGTGCAGTTTCTCTGCTGCAGTACTGCACTGCAGTAAAACTACCTTTAAGGTGCTTTCACACTGTGCGTTTTTGATGCGTTTTTTTTAATGCGTTTTTTTTGTGCAACAATGTACAGAATTAATTGCTGTGCCTTCCTGCACAAAAAACGCAACCAAGAAAACGCATCAAAAATGCACCAAAAACGCACCGTGTGAAAGCACCCTTAGGCTATGTTCACACGGCTTAAAATGGGCCGTATTTCGGTCCGTAATTACGCGCCGAAGTGCGCCAATAACGGGCCGAAAACGGCCCATTCATTACGGTAATTCACAGTTCTCATAGAGAACTATGGATTACGTCTCCGTCGCCGGGCGGGGAGATAATTGACATGTCACTTTCTAGCGCGTATACGCGCCCTAGCAGTGATTGTCTAGGGCCGGCGACAGTGCCCGGCCCCCCCCGCTCACTCCCCCGCTCCCGCCCCGGCGGTAATTGCGGGGCGTAATTACTCCCCAATTAAGCCGTTTTGAACAAGCCTTAGGGTGCTTTAACACAGTGCGTTTTTGGTGCATTTTTTATGCGTTTTTTTGTGCAGGAAAGCACAGCAATTAATGCTATACATTGCTGCGCAAAAATCGCGATAAAATTGCGATTTTTATGGCGATTTTTGCAGCAATGTACAGCATTAATTGCTGTGCCTTCTTGCACAAAAAACGCATTAAAAAAACGAATCAAAAACACACTGTGTGAAAGCACCCTAACAGCAAGCTCCTTTCAATTCTTTAAATTGTTTACAAAGGCATTGCAGGCAAGTAATCAATTATTGTGTTTATAGCGTTGCAGACCTTAGGCTGCGTTCACACAAGGCCTTTTTTAAAGTTCATAAAAAACACAAGCAATTAAGAGATGTCTGCATTTTTAATTAACCCACATTTTGCTTGTGCTCAAATTACAAAACCACCTGCAAAAATTTCAAAATTGAACCCAGCCTTTAAGATCTTTCACACAGCGCATTTTTGGTGCATTTTAATGCGCGCCAATTATGTGCCTTTATTACCACAAGCTTCTTTCCCACTTATCTAAACTTTTGGGGAAAGTATAAGAATTATATCTTTAATCCACAAACTTAAAAAACACAGTCATTGATGACTTACTTAAACACCTTTCTGAAAAATTTTAGACAACTAAGAAGCTTGCGGGGTAATAAAGGCACATAAGGGGAGCGCAGTAAGCCTCTTTCACAGGCTTATTTCGGCGGGTTTTTCCGACGGATTGACGAGTCAATCCTCGCAAATCCGTCCAAAATAATCAACCATTTCTATTGATTTTAATAGAAAATACGGGGCGTCGTTCACACGACCAAACTCCCTTCCGGGTTGCCCCCCCGTTGACGACGGGAATCCGGACGGGAAAAAAAATTTACATGTCAATTATTTCCGACGATTTACCACCCACAATGATTGTAAGGTGAACCGTCGGAAACATTACAAAAACGGCCACACTTTGTGGCACTTTTTTGCAACTGATTTCAACGATTTCAAACGTTTTACATCGGGAAAACCGTTGTAAATACGTTCTAAATAACCTGTGAACGAGGCCTTAAAACTACACCAAAACTGCGCTGTGTGAAAGCTCCCTAACACAATAATTGATTATTCACTTGCAACAACTCCCCAAACAATCTAAGAAACTGAAAGCAGCTTGCTGTTAACAAAGGCAGTGCAGTACTGCAACAGAAAGACCGCACGGTGTGAGAACACCTTAGGGGCGTGTTCACAATGCATTGGACAAATACCGTCGTTTTTTTTCCCTTTTGTGCCGGGGGGGGGGGGGGGGGGGGGGAGGGGGATGTCTTTACGAGCGAAAGAAAAGCCCTCCCCATTCACATATTCCGTCCAAAAACTGGACGGAAGAATGTGCATGTTCAATGTGTTTTCGGGGGGCCCCCGCGGGCGGAAAAACCGCCGGGCAGAAAACCCGTGCAGTGGGGAATGCTGCACGGGTTTTCCATAGGAGCCCATTGTGCTCATTTGCGGCCAGTTTTTCAGACGGTCTGCAAAACCACAAACCGTACGAAAAACCAGCCGCACACCCGTGCCGTGGGGACATGCCCTAAGGGTAGGTTCACACGGTTAGCGCTTCATCAGTTCATTTTTTGGATGCAGCTCTGCAATTTAAGACACGGTTTTGAGGGTGAATTTAGAGCTGAATTGCAGCCTTCATATAACATGTAGGGGGTTTGGTGCTGAAATCCAGCAACCGACTTGACCGTTCTCTTTCACCACCACAAAAAAAAAAAAAACGAAAAAAAAAAAAAAAAAAAAATGGTGGGGGAAAGGTGTGTTGTGTGGACTGTGTCACTGTTTTTCCACTGAAGACAATGGGAGGTGGATTGCAGTCTGATTTGGACGGCGTTTTGCGACACTATTTTTGCAGTTAGTTCGCTTTAGAGCCAGTGTACAAAACAGCCGGGTGATCCTACCCTGAAGCGATTTTAGTGACTCCTATGAATTTAATAAGGCGAATATTACAGTTATAAACTAGAGCCTACACATTCAGAAAATGGCAAAGAAAACAACTCAATGGCATCAATTCTCTCTTGATCTTACCACATCTGAGACGCACAATAGACACTAAACACGATAAATTCGTCGCCCCCTTGCTTATGGCCTTGGTTAGATTAACAACCATGGGAAAAAATATAGACAGGTGGGTGTAGGACTGAACATTACTAAAAGGTTAAACTCTACCCTATATGGCTGCGGATATCTGTGTGGAGGGGTTGCTATGGTTGCAATACTTTCTTTCCGAGCTTTTACTTTTCAAGCCCTTCCAGCAATAAGATAAAATCTGATATATTAACAGTTTTTCAGAGATAGATTGACATCTGTATTCACCTGTGGGAACGGCCAAATACACAAAACTGCAATGTGCACTAGAAATGATAGAACTTGGCTCTTCTGCACCTGTACGACCAGTATGACCTGTTTAAATAATTAACAGGTTGAGATGACCGAGGCTTTGAAATATGGCTTTCCCTTCATCAGCGGCAGATTTCCAATTACACAGCAGTTTTAAGCCCTTGTATAAAATAATAGAGATGGAAATGCTTTAAAAAGGGGGTTGTCTACCTCATAAGAAAATTAAAGAAGCAGTTCCTGGGCCGCTCTACTGTATTTGAAACACTCAGACATGAATGGTGGAGTATTGTGCAAGCACCGAATTCTCCCCATTTACCGAGGCTGGCTTATAGCTTGTTCAGGAAGGGATTTCTCTATGTGGGAGAAAACCCTTTAAAGGGGTTTTGCCACGAAGTAAAATTGACATAGGAAGCTTACAAATGAAATAAACATTTTCACCATTCATTATTATTAAAAAATTCGGCACCGTTTTTGTTTTAACTGCTCCTTTAGTGATCCATTGTTTACAGCTCATCTCCAGGGGATACGACCAGGGCTGAGAGCTCCTCAGTCCTGGTCGCACAAGACAAAATCCACAAGGAAAACAACGGGTCCAGCGATGGATAATCTTTAAGCCAAGTTTTGTGAGAATTTTTTCCTTTATTATCCCGTGTAAAAATTTACTTCATAATGTTTACACGGAATAAAAAAGAAAAAAATTCTCACAAAGGAGTTGATATATTATGTTTTGACCTATTGTTTGCTGGTTCTGATTTTATACAATATTTTCATGTTTCCTCCTTTATATTCCACTGAGGCACAACAGTGTAGAGAACAGGCAAAATAACTGGCAACACAAAATCCCCTTCCTCATTGCTGAAGTACCATGTCCTCCAACAGGAAAAACCATCCACCAAAGACACACGCCTGCTAACACATCACAGCAACAACATATTCTGACTGTGCTAAAGTCTTTAAAGTACAGGTCCAAAAATTTACAAGACCCCATGTAACGCACGGAGCGCTGTTATTGCCTCGTTTTATAATTTTCTAGTAGCTTCCTTGTCATTACAACTTACCAAAGTCTCTGCAGGGGCTAGCATAACATAGAGGTCCTACAAGGATCCTGCAAACTCTTAGGCTAGGTCCACACAGGAAACGTCAAAATAGCATCCAAAATCCGATGGCATTTTGACATTTGCAGGACCAGAAAAAGCGGATCTGCGCAAAAGCCGCGGTCGGTTTTCAAACTTGCCATCGCCCCCGTACAACTGAATGTCTGGGAATCTGACAGCAATCCGGCAGAATCCTGCGGAATATTAAACATGTTGCATATTCCGCTGGATTTTAAAACCGAAGGGAAAAAATCTGTGCTGTGTAAACTACAACACGGATTTTTCATTGCTGTCTATGCAGCACAGGGTACTGTTACTGGTACGTGGATTCAAAATACTGAATCTGACGGAAAACCTGTACTGTGTAGAACTAGCCTAACATGGAGAGTGGGGATCTGACCGCAATGTTCTCATGCTATTGATCATGAAGTGATGGTTGGTGGTGGATAGCAAGCGGTAGACAACACCTTCAGTGATCCCCCTTTTTATTGTGCATTCCCATGGCAGAGGACAAATACCGCTCGGTTTACCCGACCGGTATTTTTCCTGTTTTGCGGCCGTGCGCGGGAGGATAGACGGGACGGCTTTTCTCCGCGATGAGCGGAGAAAAGCCCTCCCCCTTCACAAGACCGCCGGATGGAAAACCCGTGCAGGGTTTTCCATAGAGCACCATTGTGCTAATTTTCGGCCGTTTTTTCAGGCGGTCTGCAAAACCGCAAACCACCTGAAAAACCGTCCGAAAACCCGTGCAGTGGGGACGTGCCCTACAGACGCCCTCTCAAAATGTTGTTCTCTTTGTGAGTACCCAACTTTTTCAGCTTCACACATTTGAAAGTTGAGAAATATATAAAAAAAAAAAAGCTCAAAAATAACAACAAGAAAACACTATAACACAATCACGACTACTTCAAGTATTGAAACTGCAACTGATCTGCAGGCACCATGCAGCCGAGTAGCCAACATTTGCACATAGCCTCTGAGGAAACCAATACATAGGTGTAACCTTACAATGAGTAATAAATGCCAGTCAACAGCTGCACCATAAACTCGGAGGACACCGGTATTCTGTTCTTGACGCTTGTATATTTTCTTGCATGTTGCCGAGGATATCCACAAACGCAGAGCCTGCAAAACAATAGCGGGAACAAGTGAGAATATGGAAACTACATGATGAAAAGAGAAGAAAACCATACAGATAGTCTCCATTTTGTTCCCTGTAATTCAGTGCTTACCTATAAGAACGGATAATGGCAGCATTGAAGGGGAGACCCTTCTATGTAGGATAGCTTTGTATAAAACTGAATCATCCTCTGTATATTTATACTGGAAAAGCTCTCTAAACTTATTTCTTTGTACCTGTGGCCTTAGGTATAATGTGAAGCTCCTGGGCCCCAGTGTAAAACCTATAACAGGGCCCTTTGCTTTCTGTATTCCAGAATGTGGGCGATGGGTCACATATGGTGTGCACTGTGAAACAGTCTTATGATGAGACTATACTGTTGTCTAAGGCTGGGTTTACACAGCGTATAGTAGCACATACATGTGTGCGGTGTTAGACGCCTGCTGTTGAAAGCACACGCTGATCAGCTTGTACTTTCAACAGCCCTCCGATCCAGCTCCCACTCACTTTCCCCAGTGCGTAAGCGCTCAAAAGATGAGACATGTTACTTCTTTTTAAGGGCAGACACTACGTACCGGGGAATACGCCAGGAAATTATAGCACTCAATGCGTGCTATGATTTTACTGTAGTTGCGGGGCATACTTTGGGGCGTAATTGCACTGCAATGTGCTCGACGTACGCCCTGCAAATACAGTGTGTGAACATACCTTAAAGGGGTTGCGTCATTTCATTAACTAGTCTTCAGAATAAGGGGACAGTGAAAACAAGTAACTTTGCAATTAGATGTCATTAGCAAAGCTGCCTTGTATTCATTAGCTTCTGTTTCTGTTTACACGTATATCCAGTGCTGGTCGGATCCCTCCTCCTTGCATTGCACTAGCCGAGAGCTCATTTACATTCTGTTCAGCCCCCGGTCGAATTCACGGAGTTTGCATTCCTGCCTTTCACGCAAAGTAAGGGACCGGCACATTTTCGCTCTGCACAGCCAGAAGAAACAGAACAACACTGCAGGGCTTCTATAATCAGGAAACAGCACAATTGTGCGTCGATCCCTGCCTCTCCTGCATAGAAGGGAGATCTGCGCCGTTCATAGAAAGCTGGATTGAACTGTAACAAATCTCCAGCTGTGAGAGAAGAGATCAGTGCTCAGTTTAGATTGAATGCAGCCTGTGGTATGTATACAGCTCTTACAAAATACAAAATGATAGGGAGAGACACAGTGACATGTGGGCTCAGAGGGGAGGGGGGGGGTGAGTCTCGGGAGCCAGCATGAACAGTGAAGGGGGGATGAGAGCAGTATGAATCAGGCGAACTAAAGAAGCGATACATCCTCTTTAAGTGCTTTGCCATTTCATGACTCTGCACACAGTTACTTTTTTAGGCAACATATATTAATATACTATATATGATCACACTCTATGTTACTATATAGCTACTGTCCCATTAAAGACAACAGTACTAGAGAGAAGTTCCACTTTCCACACTGACTCAAGAGTATTTTGATTTCTTCATTATATGTCTATTTAGCAATGCTAAAATGCCGGCCAAAATCTGACGGCCCAGTACTTTGGGGCTATGAGAATCCGACGGCGGTCCGGCAGAATTTAGAACATGTTTTATATTCCGCTGGACGGTTTTAGGTTTAGGAAACTCATTGAGAATCTGTGCTTTGCATGGATATTCTATTGAGGGCTACACAATGCTGGGTACAGTCAAATTTTCGACAGATTCAAAAAACTGAATCAGCTGCAAAACCAACCAAAATCCGGTGCTGTGTAGACACGGGCTAAGGGGAACCTGTCAGATGTTTTTTTCGCCACTATCTGAGGGCAGGATGTGAAAGAGAAGCTGAGCTCTGTTATTATATATATTAATTAGTTTTAATTTTCTTATTGTAGATTTTTTAATTCTGTTTTCTGTATATGACTATGGGGGCGGCCTTCCTGCCCTGAGCTGCTTTTAAAAGCATTTAGAGAGATGCTTTACAGCAGCCTCATGGACTGAACAGAAGCAGACTCATTTACTTCTATAGGAGTGATTACTAGGGACGGAGGGGCTGTGACTATCTCCTATTGTGAATGGTGGATCCTATATATCACAGAGCTCAGCTTCTCTCCCTCTATCATATAACCCTATATATCACAGAGCTCAGCTTCTCTCCCTCTTTCATATAACCTATAATACAGAACTAGCTCTCTATCAATACTATATCACAGAGCTCAGCTTTCTCTTTATCCCGAACAATCATTATCCCTTATATAATTTTACAGAGCCCCAGCCTCTCTTCTATTGACTCACATATACCCTATATATACAGAGCTCAGCTTTCTCTCCTTTTATCATATAACCCTTATATACAATCGAGCTCAGCTTCTCTCCTCTATCATATAACCCTATACATCAGAGCTCAGCTTCTCTCCCTCTATCATATAACCCTATATTCAGAGCTCAGCTTCTCTCCACTATCATATAACCCTATAATTATACATCAGAGCTCAGCTTCTCTCCTCTATCATATAACCCTATACATCAGAGCTCAGCTTCTCTCCCTCTATCATATAACCCTGTATATCACAGAGCTCAGCTTCTCTCCTCTTTCATATAACCCTATATATCACAGAGCTCAGCTTCTCTCCACTATCATATAACCCTATATATCACAGAGCTCAGCTTCTCTCCACTATCATATAATCCTATATATCACAGAGCTCAGCTTCTCTCCACAATCATATAACCCTGTATATCATAGAGCTTAGCGTCTCTCCACTATCATATAACCCTATATATCACAGAGCTCAGCTTCTCACCCTCTATCATATTTGCTTTTGCTTAGAATAGCATAAACCACCTGACAGGTTCCCTTCACGCAAATCAAGTTTATTTAGCGTATCATGAAAATGAGGCTTGCTGGGCTAAGGACACATGTTCAGGAGTTGCCGATTGATTCTGTGCTTAAATCCTCATTAAATCTGCTCACATTTTGAATCCATTGCAAGTAACTGGGGTAAAAAGAAAAATGACTGTGCTGCAGAATTTAATAGTTGCAGCATACTTATTATTCGCATGGATTCTGCGTGAAGCCATGGATTAACCTCCACCAAAGAACATCCAAGGGAACATTTGCAGCGTGAATCCGATTTTCTGCCTTCGAATCCTACAGTGGACTCCCTGTAAAGTACACCTTAGATGTGCCGCAGGCAAATTGTGAGGGAGCGAACATTGTGGGAATATATCATTACAGTAACAAAGCGGAACAAGCCATGTACTAGTGTGAACAGTTGACCTGATCATTTTTATTCTCTAATTGTGAACTACAAAGGGTCCCTTTCACCAACTACAAGCAGAGATCTCCAAAAGCATAAACAATTGAGATTAGTTGAAACTGGAATACCCCTTTAAGGCCCCATCCACACTGTGCTTCAGCCGCACATCATGGGTATTTGTTGGGATACCCTGATTTATACTGCCACAGTTATAAAACTTAATAGAGAAAACATAGTCTTCGTTGGATTACATTTGGTCTATTTCACAGCAATATACGCTTTACATGGCGTATACGAGCAAGGTTTGTCTGGCACATATAGCGTATGCTGATGTGAAATAGACCAAATGTAGTCCAAAAGAGACTATGTCTGCTCTGCATCTATGTCTATCACAGTTTTATATGTGAAGGTGCCTTTCTTAAAGGGGTACACTCATTTCATTGATTACCTTTACACATGTAGGCAAAGGTAAATAAAGACTATTACCAAATACATTGCTGTTCTGATTTTGCTTCCTTTTAGAAGTAAAGCAGTTCAAATCTCCTTTTGTACACATGCTTCCCTAGTTACCGACCACCTCTCTCTGCTCTGACAGGCTCTAGCAGTCGTGGCCAGGATTGTGACGTCATTCCCTGCTAAATCTTAGGGTATGTTCACACGGCGTATTCGTGGGACGTAATTCGTATTCGTGGGAGGCTTCATTACGCCTCAATTATGCCCCGCAAATACAATAATTCATAGCTCTGATTGAGAACTATGATTACCCGATGTTTTCCCTGTTGTACCATACAAGCCAGGGAAAAGAATTGACATGTGAAAGTCAATGGGAGCCGGCTGCCAACGTTTTAGAAGTATGTGCTGGCGTGCGCGTACTTGTAAAACACCCGCCAAATTGCGGCGCATACCCTTATAAGCAAGATGGAACTTGTTTATGTTACTTAAACTTTAACCCCTTAGAGGTCTGCAGCCTTGTGCACTGCTGTTTAGAAACCTCCATCACTAATGTCCCTCTAACAGGCTCAGCTAGGAATAGCAGAGCTGATATGGCAATCACTGCTGTAGATACGTCCAAAGCCTGACCAGGAAGTGTGAGCCTGAAGCTGGCTGTGGCTCTGTAAAACAGCATGATAAGAACATCCTTTTAAGGTATCCTTATGGACATCTGCATCATACAGCCCAAAAACAGGGTAAATGTGGTTAAACAATCTGCATTCTGCGCTGCATCTGAGCATATTCTCCTGTGGCCTTTCTGCGGTCTGCATCCAGGTGACAGGACCAAGGAGATATTTTTGGTATTTCTTCACCGGCAGCTTTCGTAATAAATTTCATAAAGCTAATCCTCTGCCATTCACGCAGATTTATACCTAAATAGCTGGCATGCATTTCTTTGTATAAATCAAATATATCCTGTATCTATTAGAAGCGGATACAAATTTCAAAGTAAAAACCATTAATAGAGGCTTCTATAAGCAGCAAAACATAAGTAATGAACACGTAGTGTTGACACAGCAGGAGAATACTACACAAGGCTCTGTTAGTAAAACTGGAGAACAAGCTATTACAAGGTATGGTTAAAGGGGTTTTCTTATCACCGTAATTATCTTTTCACATGTAGGGAAAGGGAAATGAAGACCATTACCAAATACATTGCTCCTTTGATTTTGCTTTGTTCAGGGGATCAAGAAGATTTTATCTCCTCTTAAAGCACAGAAGTTTCTCTGGTTACTGACTATCTTTCCACCTTTCCCTGCTCTCTCTTAACTGCCAGTTTGTCCATAGTAACTCACTTCCTGCAGCGTCTTATCTCAACAGATTGTTTACCTACCTAGATGAGAAGCTTTCAGTATTTAGACCTCTGTAGCCTTGTCTACTACACTTTATAAATCTCCTTCAGTCAGGTCAGTGTAACAGAAATAGCTAGAAATAGCAGAGCTGATATGTCAATCACTGATCTAGACCTACCCGCAGCCAGACAGGTTGTGGCTTTGTGAAACTGCATTGTAAGAAAACTCATTTAAAGATTTAAAGGTTTTACAGATATTCACAACTTTATTGGATTTTTTATGTAGACTGTCAATCATTTAACCCCTTACCACCCACTGCAGGGTTTTTATTTCCACCCCACCTGCCAAGATGGCGACATGTACTGGTACCATGAAAATAAAACATATTGGAATTGAAAAGTAAAAAAATCATTGCAGTGGGGGGGAAACTTTGACTGAAAATAAATGACTAAATAAAAAAAATAAAAAAAAACAACTTTGACCAAATTTGATTTGTTTTTTTGATGGAGGAGGAGATAATTGGAAACGGGATAGGAACTGCAGGGTTGCTCTTAAGTGGAATTTGTATATAAGTTAATACAGGAACATTTATTAAATGTATCTCCAGCACAAAAGGTTCCTTTTTTTGTAGTCTCTGATGGTGCATGGAAGGGTTTTTACATTTGTTTTGCTGTCTGCGTACCTGTTAAGAAGATTTCACCTCATTTTCACATCATGTGCTGCTGTGGCATGCTGGAACTTGTCATTCCACAGCTACTATCTGCTATGGAACTACAAGTGCAGCATGCCACATAAGTCTCCATTTGTAAATGGGAGAAAGATATGTCACAACTGCCTGTACTTGCAACATTTTGATCACATTTTATTACAATTTGTTGGGGAAGCCAAGTGACCATAAAAAAAGAAAAAAAAAAAAACATGCACGCAATTTTGCCACTGGGTATTTTTTCTCTAATTTGTTCATTACAGGGGATAAATGATTTTATGTTTCGATAGCGTGGACTCAGATGCGGCGACACCAGCTATGTTAAATTTTTTTAATTAATTTTTAAATAACAAAAATGAGTGTTTCAAACCTTTTCACGTATAGTCCCCCTAGGGTGCTTGGCCACTAGTAAACCGTGCAATAGCTTGTAGGCTATTCTGCAATTCAATACTCCCACGGCATGCAGACAGCTCGGTTTGCAAACATGCTTATGGCAAAAAAAACACCAAAGACAGTCAAATATTTAGAACACTGTCCAAATAAAAGAGGCAGTTAGCACTTGCTGTCTGCATTTGCAAGCACAAAACACAATTTACTGAATAAGGCCTTATTTTGCTCAGTCACTGAGCAATTAAATTGTGCTGGGTACTTTTTCAAGCCCCATTCAGTCCATTAGCTACTATATTAACACATGGCGTGCAGAAATGATTGAAGTGTAATGGGACGAAGAATCTAGTACTGCCAGGACTATTGATCGACCCCGCACTTAATTAGTTAGGTGATCAATACACTCCAGTCACCAATCATTCAACCGCAGTGCTGATTTCCACTTATCCGGCATTTACAAGTATGGCAGCGTACAGCAGTGCTTAAGGCAAGAAAGCTTAAAAAATAAAAAAATTCTTATATCTGAAGCACTACAAAATACTATAAAACCATCTTGATGTTTACTCAGTTATACTTGGAAAATTAAAAAGAAAATCTATAAAAAAAGTGCATCTTTAAATACCTGGTTAGGGAAATTTTAAAGGGGTTGTTTCACTACATGGGATTCATCTTATCTCAGTCCTTTTTTCTCAGTTTCATTTTTGAATTCAGGGGCATGTTTACTGGCCTCTACTGGCTACTCAAGCTTCTGAGAACATCAGGTCTGTAGCTATAGCAACCAGTGCTGGCAGCCTATCAGGAGAGATCAAACAGGTCTGTGGCTATAGTGACCTGAGGAGCTGCTGCAGCCCATACAAGAGGGGATATCTCAGAATAGATAGGACACTGTTTATGGACATATATTGCAAAGTGACTTGTTTTTGCAAGATCTTCAACATAAAAAAAACATTCCTTGTAGTGAGACAGCCCCTTTAAGTCACAGTTTTTTTTTATTTTTTCTAAAACTAGAAAAGTGCTATAGCTGGGCAATAAAACAATACTTGTCTCTATATCAGAACGGACGCTGCCAGCAGTGTCTCCCTGTCTCCTGTTTAGATCTGGCTTTATGGTCTTGACATCACTTTCTGATTAGTGAACAGCTCATCAGCAGTGATGCCAAGGGAATGACACGCGACTGCTGAAAACACTGATTAAATGCAGCCGTAACGAGACCATCACAAAGCTGGATGGATTTTAAAACAGGAGACCACGCTAGCATTGGAGCGGCGGTGAGTAAAATGGTGGGTAGGTTTTTATTTATTTTTTTATTGTGGTTAACCAGCTACAGTACATTTTATGTTAAAATATAAAAGTGTCCCCTATTTAGGATCTTCACTTATTAGCCACAGTACAAATCAGCTACAAAGCGATAGTTTAATTAAGAACTGATAAATGCTTCATTATGTTTGTATTGGCACAGGCAGCCTTGTTCCCTCACAGATAAAGGCTGATCACTAAGACACAATAGTTGAGCCCCTTAGGCTATGACTACACAGCATATGTTAAAATGTATTCCAAAATCATATTGAGAAGAAAGGATTCAATCTCCAGAGGAGAAGGGCGTTCTTCACTGTAAGAACTGTGAATCTGTGGAATAGCTGCCTGAGGAGCTGGTCACAGCAGGAACTGTAGAGAGTTTCAAGAAAGGCTTAGATACCTACCTGGAACTAAAGAATATTAATACGTACATAGCTATGTAAAATTCTGGGTCCTGGCTGGTGGTGGCTCTGGTGTCAGAGATGGGGTCTCCACTGGAGCAGATTGGTTCTTGCCTTGTGGGTTTCAGGGCATTCACCAGTGGGGAGGCTGGGCTTGAATTCCTTGTCTCTCTCCCTTCAACCACATTTTCCCCCACCCTTGGTTGAACTTGATGGACACCTGTCTTTTTTCAACCGTACTAACTATGTAACCCTGTGAAAGATCCAGCAGGTTTGAAAATCTGCCGGAGTCGGGCACAGATTTTTCATTGCGATCTGCACAGCACTGGGTACAGTCAGATTTTCAGTGGATTGGAAATACTGAATCCGCCGGAAATCTGACGAGAATCCAGTGCTGTGTAGACACAGCCTTATGGCTTTTGATAGGAGATCTTCCTACCACAAAAAATGGTAAGCTCTCTCTCCTCTAAGAGGTGCAGCATACAAATAGAACAAAAAAAAAAAAAAAGATGCTTTAGAATGTTAGTTCTTGGGAAAGCCCATCATCTACTAAATCAGCTTTGTTGGGAGTGATAACGGATCCTTTTTAAAGGCTACGGTCACCTTTGACAAGGATTATATTTTAATATAAAACTGGTTACCTTAAAGAAGTTGTCTCACTACAGGCTTTCAGCCTACCTCAGTGTGTCTGGCAGCATAGGATTTTTGAATTCGGGGGCGTGCTTCTTGTCTGCCTCTTCTCCCCCCCCTCCTTCGCCCCTCCCCTCAGCACACAGACAGCTCTCCTCCTGCAACTGCCGTAACTTCTATACAGCAGGGGGAGGGCAAGGGGGTTTGCTGCCAGAGTTAACCCTGTGTGTGCCTGCCTAGGTCTGCTGGCGGCTGCTCACTGCTGAATCAGCTGCACTGTGCTGCTGCTGTGGCCGAGCTCTTGCTGCTCCTCTCCACAGAGTCAGGAGACAGGAGAGGGCTGATCTATGAATGGCTATGGAGCCAGAGGTCTGTGAAGCTGTGTATGCTAATAGCAGAGCAGAGGGGGATGTAAGTGTTCCTATACCCCCTGCTTAGCATACAAATCTCCACGGACATCTCAAGCAACAACAAACAAACCCTGTTCTGTGCTGTCCTCCCATTAGGACACAGGGCAGCTGTGAAGCGTGTTACTATAATCACGATGTGTCACTAATACAGCAGAGCAGGGAGGGATATGAACCGTTCACATGCCTCCCTGATCTGTTCTATTAGTATAATCAAAGCTCTACAGACACATCATGATTATATTAACACACTTCACTGCTGTCACATCGTACTGACCACAGATCAGCCTCACCTCTGCTCTCCTCATTCTGTGTAGAGAGCAGGAGGGAGCAGGCACACACAGGGTTAATCCAGGCAGCACAGCTACACAGACACAGAAGCCAGAGCCCTCCCCCTCCCCTACAGAAGCATCACAAGTGGCCTCCTACTGTGTGGGAGGGGCTCTGTGCTCTGACTTGTATTGAGAAGCTGATCAGTCACCAGCACTGACAGCCAGTGAGATAAAAATCAACAGGTCAGTGGCTATAGTGATTTGAGGAGCTGATGCACTCCTACTATCAGGGATAACTCAAAATCAGTAGGACATTTGTAATGAACATATATTGCAAAGCTGCTTGTTTTTTTTTTAAAGATCTTTTAATTAAAACACAATCATTGTAGCGAGACAACCCCTTTAAATTAAAGAGAAAAAATCTTGCAATTTTCATTCATTCATTTTCATACCCATGACATTCAGTTTCCACCCAAGTTTTCTCTTGTTTAAGAAATTCATATACTTTAAATGCCAGCATAAAATGCTATTTAATATGAAACCGTCTGATCCTGATGGGTACATAAGGAAGATATTCTCCATCAATGGTTGATGTGCTCTCTGGTTTTCAGTTTTTGGCTGGGGATAGCTAGATAATTAGACAATAACATTTGCAAATACAGGCAGTCCCTGGGTTACGAACAGGATAGGGACTGTGGTTTGTTTTTAAACGGAATTTGTATGCAAGCCAGAACAGGTATATTTATTAAATGTAATGTAATTTCAATCGTAGCTCCACAGCTACTAGCTGCTGTGGAACTATAAGTGCCAGCAGGCCACAGTAGCACGTTACACGTACTAATCAGCACCCCTACAGTTAGTATATGAGTGGTATGCTGGCACTTGTAGTTCCACAACTACAAATGCCAGCATACCACAAATGTACTAATTGTATTGGAGCTGATACAGTATACAACTGTACTATATTATTTACACTGGGGGCATCTGGGGAAGGATGAGGGGAAACCAGGAGCAGTAAGAGCAGACAGGGGCGACAGCGCAAGACAAAAGGGGCATGAGTGAGAGTGTTGTGTTGGCCTGGAGGTTCCTAGCGCAAGGCGGGAGAAAGGTAAAAAAGAGCTGCCGTACCGGCCAGAAGACGCAGTGGGCAGAGGAAGGCTTGTGAAGTTTTGACGTTATTATGGGGCATGACTGACCGCAGCATGCCGATCCATGCCCCATAAGTCTTCATTTGTAACTAGGAGACCGATGTAAGTAAGAACGTTGTAAGTCAGGGGCTTGCCTGTATATTTTAATATATTTTCTGGGTGTCAAACCCATAAACATATAAGAAACCTGTATTTACTCTCTTCATACACTATTTCCCGGACAATGTTCTACATGTATGAAATTCAGATGGTTCAGGCAAAGGAGTTATACCCGTACATTCATCGAAGAAGCCCAGTTGTGACTATTTGTCATTTAACATCTTTGATGCCATGGTCAATAGCGACCACAGTGTATTTTGTAAAAGTGCTTAATAGTTCTTGTGCCATATCTCAGCTTTAGAATGTGCTGTTAATCATTCTATAGAAAAAAACACTCTAAATATTTCTGGAAAAATGGTTCCTATTTTTTCCTATTTTGCTGAAGGCCAGAAAAAATATATCTGAGTGCAATCTATAATCATACAAACTTTCCACCAAAGACTGAGGACACTTTTTTGCTGTCATTCAAGTATGACAGTTTTTTGGGTTCTCTCCCTCCCCCCCCACAATTAGTACTTTGTCCACAACGACCAACTGAAGAAGAGGAATGAATTAATTAATTCTCCACTACAGCCATGGCTGCAGACCATGATGGATGCCAATGTGCAAGCGACAGAGATCCTACCATGCAACCACACCTATGACTGACGGGGTAAAGAAAGTGCTCAGAAAGGTGATAATGGAGTTCTAAAGAACGTTGGCTAAAAAACAAGATTCTAAGATCTTAAAGGGGTTGTCTCATCTCAAAGTTTCATAGGACGCATGAATGAAATAATGCTGCTTTGCTCTGTCACTTCCTGGTCAAGCTGTCTGTAATTAGCATATGTGCTCCATTCAGACTTCTGCTAATTAGATAAATCTCATGCTGTCAGGACCAGGGAAGCTTCTGAGTTAAAGTAAACAGCAGTAATTACTGGCTTTTGTCTGAAAGATCGGATAACAAACAAGCTTTCACTGTCCCTGGACACCAGGGAGGTGTCCAGCGTTCTGTGCTGCACGACCTGTGTGATGATGGCCCTCCCTGATATCAGATAGAACAAACCGCGGGGAGGGGGTGGGGGTTGGAGTTGGGAGAAGTCCACAGGTCGGTCACTTGGGGTCACAGAGAGAGCACACAAGGTGATAAAATCACTTGTAGCTCCTTAACAAAAAAAACAAAAAAATGAACGACGCAATATATCTGGAAAACTTCTTTGTTTAGTGATCCCAACATGTTGAAAGCTGATCTTTGTAGCGAAACATAAGATATCCTATTTGTTTCTTCCCATATAAATATGATCCTGGCATGGTTCAGTAAAGTGAATTATTTAAAGTGACAGTATGAAGAAGCTTAAACAACCTGTCAAGAACGTAGTTTTGATTGCCCAAAAGGCTCTAAGATAAAGTGCATGAATATCGCAGGACCTTATTACACAATACACGGTTTTCTAGATTGTTTGCAAAAAATCAAGGCTCATTGCCTACACAGTTGGTGGCCTAAGCATTTTACAGACATCGCTCCAAGGTTATTAGCAGATGTGAAGCCTGTAAAAAATGAAGATCCTGTATTTAATACTGGAACAATTTCTTTTCCTTACACAATCTATGTTTATAGCACAAAAGGATGTGGGTGTTGCACGGTGCTGTAATTTTACAGCTTGGTGATGGCATTGGAAAAAACAATGAAAATTATTGTACAAAAATATATAATAAATACATAAAATAAGTACATAATATGTTTGGAACCATGACTAGCTTGCCCAACTCAAAAAAGGAATAACTTCAATATCAAAGTATTACCTATCCACTAAATAGATAATGAATGCTAGATTAGTGGGGGCTTGACTGCTCAGAACCTTCCCTCCATTTCTCCCCTCCGACCACAAAAATAGAGTTTCTAGGCAGAAGCGCTCAGCTATTTCCATCAATGCCATAGACCTTCAGAAAAGTGGCTGGGCCCGTGCTGTTCATTTTAAACTCCTCCCAGCTGTGGTATTGTAGCTCATGGGGACAAAGATTTGGACAGCCACCAATCTAGCATTTTTGACCTTGGGAATAGGTGATAAATACTGCTGAATAAAACACCCTTTAAAGGGGTTTTACCACAAAGACATTTCATGTCCTGTTCGTCCTCTTCAGTTTTCAGGTGTGTATAATTTGAACTGCATAGCATGTGACCCAGCAAGCTTGACATAAACCATACCTTTCTCCACAGTGTGCTCACTCCTCTAGTCAAACAAGTCTAGTTCTGTTTATGTAAAGCCAAGTTAACTAAAATCCAAGAACTATGAGGAGCGACAATGCAGCTGAGTGGTTAGCACTCCTGCCTTTCAGGTTCAAATCCCTACAGAAACCAAACATGTGGATTTTTTTATTTCAATGCACATTGCTCATCTGCACTGCTTGACTAATTAAAAAGGACTACAGAAGACGAAAGTAGAATGACAGCACCTGGCGTTAAACACTCGTTCAGCAGTGAATGTGTGTGATTACTAAGCAGGGAAGAGACTGACAGGAGCTGCCTGAGAGGAGAGGTGATGTTTAAGCATGTGCGGCCAGGACTGAGGATCTCTAGTCACTGGTCGGATCCCCTAGAGGAGGTAAGCTATAAGCTACGGATCACTAAGGTAGCAGCTAAAACCAAAACGGTACAGAATTTTAAATAATGATGGGTGGTAAAATTATTATTTAATTTGCAAGCTTCCCACATCAATTACCTGGTGGGAAAACCTCTTTAATTACTGTATATGGACCTCTGTAAAGGGGTTGTCTCACCACGTTGTTTCATAGAGCAGCTTCAAATTCACGCATTTGGTCTCTTCCTGGTAAGGCTGTGGGTGGTTCTATAGCTGTGAATAGCATATCAGCTTCGTATTCACAGCTCTTCTAATTGCACTGACATGAGTGCAGGAGATATAATCTATAGTGGAGAGAGCGACAGAGCTCAAAGGAAACAAAAGTAATTAATCTTCTTTGTTTGTTAGAGATAATGCGCACTGTTCTCAAGCTGCCCGCAGTCGTGTGTGCCGACCTGTGGTGATGTCACGCCCTATTCTCAGATAAGACAGAGAGAGTAGGGGAGAGCAGGTTGATATCCTACCTGTGTGCACTCAGAGCAGATAAAATATTTCTCATCTCCTCAACAAAGCAAAATATTTGGAAAAAGTCTTCATTTACCATTCCCTACATACTGAATGCTAATCTTTGGAGTGAGACAACCCCATTAAGGTATAACTTTTCTATAAAATAGAGAAAGAGATGAATCATTTAGGATGCTAAAAACGATAACCTTACCTTGAAGACATATGACACAGGGATCGAAGGGAAGGTGCTGGCATAAAGTTTAAGGCAGAATTATAGCATAATATAAGGAACGATAAAACTTCAAATCTAGAGGAAAACAGAGATAACATAATCATGTTAGATTCTTTATGAACATATTGAAAGCAGGAAAAATCATGCAGCCAGATGAATAAAAGTTACTGGCTTTCTGTCACTTCAAGCTATTTACCATGCTATTAAACAAGAACAAAATATACAGATTTATGGTCGCGTATTTTTATAGAATGAAAATTTTTTTTGCAGGAGGAGACTGGCGTAGTCAACGGAAACTTATATTTCAACCTCATCCAGATATTACAGGCTTCCTGTGGTTCTACTAAAACATGGAGCTATGGTGCTGGAAGTTCAGGATCCAGGTGTTACTTCCAAAATAACTAAATTTTTAAACACTAGAAATGCTCATCTATATGGTGCCAGGATTTACCTCCAACTGGGAAAAATAGAATATTGCAGCTTTCTGCTGTGCCCCAGAGAAAAGGCAAGTGGATGTGCATGCATGTCTTCCTCTCTCTCAAGTCAACCTCTATAAGAGCTGCGCATGCGCAACTACATCTCTGTTCATTGCTGCAGCCAAAACCTGAAAAATCCTATACCCAGAGATGTAAATAACCTTTTTAATATTGGAAAGCCATGCATGTTTTATGGAAATTGTGTCTTTGCTAAATTTATGGCCCAATACTACAACATTACAGGTCTAGAGAATGACCACCTACCAGCTGGTCAAAGGGAAAGAAAACCTTACCGATTTTGATCTATATCTACTGATAAAATCTTGAGAACTGACCATACTAAACAGTGCAAAAGTGCATAGGTAGTATGGTTAAAAAAATAGATATATGTCTATCGAGTTCAACCAAGGTAGTGGAGAAGATGTGGATTAAGGGAGGGCTATAGGTCATTTTAAAACTTTGTTTCCCCCTATTAATCTAGAATATGGAAGCCATAAGACATGTACATTGCGTCTTAAAAAAATGTCAAAGTCTGCAGATTATGTTGTATATACTATTGTTTTAGAAAAAAATAAAAATATCGGTTAGGTAAAAATCCATCCGCCTAGAAGAATATGAGTATTTCGTGAAAACCCTAATTTTCCTGCTGCAGCTTTGACTGTGTTGTATAAACCCATAAAGGTCAAAGTAGCTGTGATTACGGCTTACGATAAAAGAACGGTAATGTTAGACTTCCTATTACAGTACCCTAATAAGAGGGTTTCAACATACAAAGCTGGAGACAGGAGATGAATTGCTTTTGTTGTCTGAAGTGTTCGGTTTCCAGAATGATCACATATAAATGCAGATTAAAATTGCCTTTGATAACTGCTTTGCTGCAATGTGCTGACAAAGACATGAAGTGGAGCTCCACTGAGACGAGAAAGCAACCCCTAGACCCATTAAAATCTATGGTTTTCTTCATCAGACCAATATAAACCATAAACTCTTACTGACCGTAGTCATTCACTGCACAGTTAAGAAAACAAGATTTTAATACCGGTTTATGAACAATATTTGAAGACGTTTGCGTTTCTTTTTAGTTCATTTAATTCCAAATTGCACTGATTGTACAATGTTATATCAGGCACAGGTTCACAGAGGTAGCAGAAAAACACAATTTGGAAAGTGTTTTCCCAGAAAATAGTTCAATCGAGACAAGTCATAAATGTCGGACTGGTGGGAGTTTGGTAACTGGTCCTAAATTTAATGAAGTAAGAGCTAGACAAACTGATCTTATGGCAAGTCATGGATCCATAGAAAAAGACCGTGTTGGCAAAGTTTGATTTTCTTTATCTGAACTACTCCGAAAGAGGAATCTCCCTCTTTGGGGAGAGCACCACATTGGTGTGTGGAGTTTTGAATTTGCCCTCCACTAAGCACCTGCATATCACAAGGCATTAATATCTGCAGATTGGGTGATGCTGGATTGGCTAATATCCCTTTTGCTTTCTAAAGGCTCAGTGGGTCCAAAGCAAATTGAGGCTTTGTTACATTCAATAGAGGATGCTTGAGCTTCTCAGCTCCTTTCCCATAATGCCTTGTGATATGCAGATGCTAGTGGAGGGCAAAAAGGCAATTCACAACTCCACACGCCTATATGGTGCTTTCCCCAAGGAAAGCTATTTCCCTTTCTGAGCCATTCATTGCCTGCCACCCAGGCAGCCAGTATCAATCTGCTCTGCACTGATGAGGGGCAAAACCCCAAAACAGCTGTCTGCAGATTGGGTGATGCTGGCTTGGCTAATATCCCTTGTGCTTTCTAAAGGCTCAGTGTGTCCAAAGCAAAATGAGGATTTGTTACATCCAATCGAAAGCGCTCGAGCTTCCCAGCTCCTTTTCCATTAATCTAAACCATTGCAGACTTTCAGAATGAAAGAACTTCAACGTCATTGATACTGCTCCGAGATTTCAGCTATTTAAAATGTGAGCAAAGCAAAGGTCTATTAAAATCAATAGTCCTGTGCTTACGGTGTTGTGGAAGGTCATCAGTGACGGAAATCAGGCTGGGTCTTAACAGGTTAATGCTCGCTTTTGTTCTGGAAAACAATGGTGGTCCGGATCAAAGAATTTACCTATTACTTACTTTACACATAACTATCCAAAGGTCACATTAAATAGTTTTCAGCAGGGTAAAGATACTTCTCCTAGTACTTGTAAGGGATATTTGTAGGCAAGGAGATCATTTAAAATAATGTCATAACAATTGGGCTATTAAATACTGGACCCAATGTATCTATGTGCAAACATGGGGATTTTAAAAGGACCCAATGATATTCAAACATGGGCTATTAAATACGACCCAAAGTATCTTGTGCAAACATGGGCTATTTTAAAACTGGACCCAATGTATCTATGTCAAACTGGGCTATTAAATACTGGAACCAAAGTTCTATGTGCAAAATGGGAATTTTTAAAACTGAACCAAAGTATCTATGTCAAAAATGGGGTATTAAATATTGGCCCTGTATCTATTGCAAACATGGGCTATTAAATAATAGCCTGTACCTATGTGGAAACAAGTACTAAATACTGGTGTCCCATTGCAGAAATGGGCGCTTTTTTCTGGACACAATGTTGGTCCGGTCAAAAATGGTTCCCATTTTAATAACTGAACCCAAAGGTAAATTATGTTTGCAAACATGGGCTATTAAATATTGGACCCAATGTATCTATGTGCAAACATGGGCTATTAAATACTGGACCCAATGTATCTATGTGCATACATGGGCTATTAAATATCGGACCCAATGTATCTATGTGCAAACATAGGCTATTAAATACTGGACCCAATGTACCTATGTGCAAACATGGGCTATTTTAATACTGGACCCAATGTACCTATGTGCAAACATGGGCTATTAAATATTGGACCCAATGTATCTATGTGCAAACATGGGCTATTAAATACTGGACCCAATGTATCTATGTGCATACATGGGCTATTAAATATCGGACCCAATGTATATATGTGAATACATGGGTTATTAAATACTGGACCCAATATAATATAAATGCTTGTGCATTTATGGGCTACTAAATATCAGACTCAATGTATCTATGTGCATTTATGGGCTACTAAATATCAGACTCAATGTATCTATGTGCATATATGGGCTATTAAATACTGGACCCAATGTATATATGTGAATATATGGGCTATTAAATGTCAGACCCAATGTATCTATGTGCATATCACTGTTGTGATGTTCGTAGAGGTACGTGACCGCTGCAGTCAATTAGCGGCTGCACCAGCGACATCCCCTTTTGGAAGTACACCGCTCCCTCAGCATACAATTTTAACTAGTATATGGACAACCATTGTATATTGAAACCATAACTCTATGAAAAACTGGTAATTGGTCCCACAGCCCCAAAACATCACCCAACAAAATGCAAAATGAAGATTGAATAAAAAAAAAAAAAAAAATGAAACACATAAGTAATACAGATAAAGCAAGTACTTCCATATAACAGTGAGAAAAAATGCTGGACGCTTCTACCCTCATGTATTTTGAGGAAAGGAGCTTATTTGGGTAATATACTTTCTACACAGTGTACCAGAAAAAAAGAAAATGGAGCCACCCTTACCTGGTGCCCAATGGAGCCGCTCATTATGGCACATGTAAAGAGCAGTACAGGACATGTAGTACTGCACTGTATTGTAAAGAGGCGCAACTAGATCACCAATAAGTGCACACACTTCACTAATAAAGATGTTATAACAGTAAAATGTTCATGATAATTGGCTGGATCTTCCAGTCAATTACATGTTCATTAGCTCAGAAATGTCTCACTCCAATTCGTCTGTAAAGTGATTTACATTATACTCTGTGTAAAATCAGCGTCGTCATTCAGACCACGCTGATTTTACCCGAGTATTTTCAGCACAAACTGTTAGCGCCTACAAAGAATTGACTAATCAAGACTAAAGTATAGGAGGCAGAAATCTGCCTCAGGCAGTCCGCGTCGTTTCCTCTTTGAAACTCTGCACTTGTATGTGCGGAATTTGCAACACATAAATAACTTGTCCCCCTAAGGGCTTGTCTCCACGGCAGGTGTTTTGAGTCGGACTTGCAGACAGTTTTCAGATTCGAAAGCCGTCTGCAAACCGACTGTCAACGTTTAACATTAAGTTAAATAGAAAATCCGTGCAGCGGTCCCCACTGCATGGATGTTCCACCGGACGGCGGCGGTCCGAAAAACATAGTACATGTTCATTCTTCCGCCCGGTTTTCAGGTGGAACATGAGGGTGGGAAGGGGGAAGGCTTGAATCCGCAAACCACGGACAAAAACCACCCCATTGCGTGCCAAAAAAAAAGACCAAATACCGGTTAGGATTTCCCGACCAATATTTGGTCTCTGCCATGTAAGTGCACCCTAAGGGTTATTTTTTGTTAATGGGACATCAGGAGCACTATATAATATGCATTATAACTTTTTTTAATGCTACTTTTTTTTTGATCAAAGCAGAAAATCAAAATAAAAGAAAAAAAAACTGTCTAATTTATTTTTTTTTTTTTTACAAAGTGGACACCCCCTTTAAAAGGGGGATGAGGTGCTTGCAATCACTATAGCTTTAGTACCAGCAATGCAAGGCACTGCAGTGCTGTCCTGTTCAGCTCTTTAGTGGGGCTCTGTCCCCCAGGACCACTGTTTATCTAATACTGATGGCCTACCCTAAGGTTATGGCTGGATTTGTGGTTTCACAGACAGCCTTTTTTTTCCTTTTTATTTTGAATCTATTCCTGGCTTTGGATCAAAAAAAAGTAGCATTAAAAAAAGCCATAATGATAACTTCTAATGGTAGGACAATGTAGAAGAATGTTACTAATAAGCTGTCACTACTGTTTGGACTAAACCCATTTCTAAACAGTGTTAACTAGCTGCAACGTGGTACCACAATATAGGGGACCCGTGGCCTATTAGGCCTCGTTCCACGGATTTTTTGGGCGGGGTTGGAGCCCTATGCGGGCCGTATTTGCGCTTCAGTACGGCCCAATCGTCTCGTCATTACGGTAATCCCACTTCTATAGAGAACTGTGGATTCCGTCGCTCCTCCCCGCTCGGCGAATCCGCCGCGGGGGAGAAAGTGACATGTACATTATTTACGGCGCGTACGCGCCGTAAATAATGCATTGTCTATGGGGCCGGCGGGCAGCTCCCCCGCCGCACCCCACCCCGCCCCTTTCTCAAGCCGTATTGTGGGCGGGATCCGTCCCGCAATTACGGCTTGAATAAGCCGTGTGAACCGGCCCTAAGAGGCCGTTTACACGGCACAGGACAAATATCGGTCAGAGCACACGGCAGCCGGGAGACGTTTTTTCTCCGCGGTTAGTGGAGAAAAGCCCTCCCCCTTCACATAGACATTTTCATCTTCCGTCCGAAAACTGATCAGAAGAATGAACATGTTCTATTTTTTTGGTCTGTAAAACCGCCGGCCGGAAAATCTGTGCTGTGGGGACCGCTGCGCGGGTTTTCCTTTAGGGTCCGTGATAAAGTTTGTCAGCTAGTTTGCAGCCGGTTTTGAAAACCGGCTGAAAAACAGTGCCATGGGGACAAGGCCTAAGGGTGCTTTCACACAGCGCAGTTTTGGTGCAGTTTAATCTGCTCTCCATTTAAATTGCCTTTATTACCACCAAGCTTCTTTCAGTTATCTGAATTGCTCATAAAGGTGTTTTAAGTAAGTAACCAATTACCAACTTCCAAACTTTTCACATATAATATTTCATAAATACAACACATAATACACCTTGGCAAGCTTTGGCATGACGCCACCGGTACATTTTCATTATAACCAATGCATAATTCCAGTGCATACAAACTAGGACTTTACCTGTTTTGAGCAGTTAACATTTCCCTTTGTGGATGAGGCCCACTGTAGACAACTCTGGCAAGACCATGCTGGGATAACGCTCCTTCAGTGAGTGCCATGGACCCAATACTGGAGGGCTAAAGACAAAAACAGACCGTGAGCCCCAAAGGGGACAGGGACCGATGTGAATAATGACAATCTCTGTACAGCACTGTGGAATATAACTGCGCCATACAAATGAATAAAATAAATTAGTGTAAAGTGAATGTCTGCCTATTATAACATAAGATGCAGATTTAATTGCTTTAAAGGGGAACTCCGCCTCAGGCATTTATTTCTGGCACTTTCAAAATAACTTGCCATAAATGTCAGATAAATGCAGGTCCCAGAAGTGGCACCCACATCTATTTTGACAATGGGGGTACCTTGACCCGCTCTGTTCTTACTTGTGCTACAACAGAGAGGTGACAACACCTTAAACACCCTTTAATGGGATTTCTGAGGGCAGCCGAGTACACTTGCTCAGAACTACTACAGGAGTCAATAGAGCTGCTCATGTGCAGCAACAACTGCGGCAGCGACACATATGAGAGTGTGAAGTCAAGGGACCCAGTGGATATGCCATAAATGCCCAAGATGGGAATACCCCCTTTAATACAGTGATCAGAGTTGTATCTTTCTGATCTAACATATAATATATAGAATACTACATAATTTTAAAGGGAATCGGTCGACAATTTTTTTTTACTTATTAAATCAAGACCCTGGTCCATATTCTTTTCTTCTTTGCGGTTTTTATTTTCTGATTGAAGATTTCCCAAATCAGTCATCTATATAGGATTGTGGGGACAGCATTCTCGCCTGGGCTACATTTAACAGCATTTAGAGAGATACTTTACAGCAAGTTCATGCACATAGGAGCCTTAGACTGACTCAGTCCCATTCACTTCTATAGGAGAGTTTTCTAGGCATGCTCTGTGACCTGGGAAGAAGTCAGTGTGCAGGGAGGGAGAGAGGGCAAGCTGTGACATCTCCTATTGTGACTGGGGGATCCTGTGTTATCTATACATATTTGTGTCCCCTTTCAGTTTGACCCTGCTTGTGCTGATAATGAGCAGACTGCTGAAAATCTCTCTCTATAGAACAGGAAGTGTCTGACAATTATTAGGCCTAGTGGCCAAAATGAAAACTGCAGGATTTTTAAAAAAAATTTTGAAAGTGACATGGAAAATAAAAAAAAATCTATAAAAATGTGCTTCACATAAAAACGAGAGTTAAACAAGAAGTAATTTTTTGATGACCCATTCCCTTTAAATGTAAGGCCTCACATTATGGTTGCTTATAGCTGCCCCTAGACGGCACTAGAAAGCTGATGGCATACTGTCTGATCACTGAGCGAAATGTAGAACAGTATGCAGCAGGTGCATTTTCTTTCTCTTGTGGTCTCCGCAAATAATCACCATGCTTAGTTTCAAATTGGCGCGCACACGTTTTTCTAGCAAAGCTTTCTTACACGGAGCTCTAAGGGTGCTTTCCCACGGTGTGTTTTTGGCGCGTTTTTTGTGCAGCAATGTACAGCATTAATTGCTGTCCCTTCCTGCACAAAAAACACACTGTGTGAAAGGATCCCAAGATCTTTTAATAAATGAATCAGTACATAAATGATGTTCAAGGGTCCCTCAGTAATAAACTGATCACAAATATTCCCCAACTGGGACCCACAGTGATTTTCTGTTATCTATGGGGAAATATAATGATAATGGTACACCATAAACCACACATCCAAGCCCTCACCTCTGCCTGCCGCCTCCACCTGAAAAACATCTCTCGCATCCGCTCATTCCTCAACTATGACACTACAAAAATGCTGGTCCATGCCCTTGTCATCTCCCGCCTAGACTACTGCAACATCCTTCTCTGTGGCCTCCCAGCTAGCACCCTCGCTCCCCTCCAATCCATCCTTAACTCTGCTGCCCGTCTTATCCACCTCTCTCCTCGCTACTCCTCTGCCTCTCCCCTCTGCCAATCCCTTCACTGGCTTCCCATTGCCCAGCGCATAATTTCAAGCTACTAACCATGACCTACAAGGCTCTCCATAACCTCTCCCCTCCATACATCTCTGCCTTAATCTCTAGATACCTCCTCTCACGCAATCTCCGCTCCTCACAGGACCTTCTCCTCTGCTCTCCCCTCATCAGCTCCTCACACAACCGTCTCCAAGACTTCTCCCGTGCTTCACCCACACTTTGGAACTCACTGCCCCAACACATCAGACTCTCCTCCACTTTCACCAGCTTCAAAAGCATCCTGAAAACCCATTTCTTCAGGCTTGCCTATAACCTTCACTAAACTTGTCACTACTTCCTCCACAGACATGTCTGCCCCTCACCTCCTGTCTCTTTCCCCCTCCTTATAGATTGTAAGCCCTCGCGGGTAGGGTCCTCTCTCCCTCTGTCGTGCCAATTGTCATTAATCACTTATCACTGCACTTGTCTGACTTATGTTATGTATGTAACCCCCTCGAATGTACAGTGCCCTGGAATCAATGGCACTTTAACATAAATAATAATAATAATAATAATGGTCCAATTTTGCTGCAGCGCCACCACAGGAAAAATTAAGCATTACACAGTGCCCATTGAAATTACTGGGTTGTCTGTGTAATACAGGACAGGACAGGTCCTCCAGAGTAGAAGCCACTCTTAGCAGCTGCTCTTCATACTGACCATGAGGTAGGGATTGTAAACAGAAGACCCCCCTCTAATAACTCTTTGCTAACGCTAAGACCCAGTAAATGTATATAACCGTTTGTTACACAATGCTTTCAGGAGTCACCTGTCCATTATTGCTGCCACTAAACCTGAATAAAGTCAGTATATAATAAGGCAATAGCATGAAATAAAATCTAATGACTGTGATCCAGCCTCGCTAATATCCCCAGCAATCTGGGCTAATGTTCTACATTGCTTGCCTGATATGACCAGATAAGCAGCTTAAGTGTATTTTGAATAGAAAATAAAAATCTTTTGAAACAGTGGGAAAACTTGGAGAATGGATCCCCGGAGAACATAAAACATAGAAACCAAAAATACATAGAATAATACTAAAGAATCTGAAACAAAGCACAAGAAACCTCTAACCTCACATTTTTCATACAATACCTGTTTGTCCACATTGTGCTGGTATTGCGCGGTTAATTACTAACCTGGGGCAAACATGGAAATTTGAATATGAAGAATGATTCTATTTAAAATTAGTCTAAGAATGTAATGCTTTGTTCACACATGTGTTTCTCCACTAGGTTTCCAATGATCCCAGACTGTGACATTATGTGCAGCACATTTATGGACATAACCATACATTTATTTTTATATTGAATTTCACTCCGCGACTTTAAGCTATAGCGTTGCATACATCTGCCTTTCATATAAAGCCAAATTATAATGTGTAATATCCTTTGTAATAGTGAACAAAATCGGGTTACATTCACATTATATTTGTGTATCCTGTAGGCCATTGTATATAGTAACATGTAAAAAAAAAAATATTTAGATGGTGTTTTCATCCATAGCATATTTGGTTATATCCACAGTACAGAATGGAAAGAATGGGGATATCCACCTTAACCCTCCAAAATCAATAGATAAATGGCCTCTTGCTGGAGTTTTCGTTTGAGTGGTTTTTATATTTTCTATTCCAATTCCTCTAGAATTCAGTCTTTGGCTCCATTCTCCTCATGTTTCCTGCCTCTGTTGCAAGAATCCACAAGAAAGCGTAAAAAATCTATTCTGACAGATACCATAAAGCAGCCACAGAATACAGGGCAAATGTAGTTTCTTCTGGACTTCAATCTATTTCCCATTTGTATGCGTTTTACATGCAGGACACAAATGTAGCGTAAGACCACGATTTGCATCCAGCACATGAAGCATATACCAATGGGAAATATAGCGAGCAAAGCCCAAGATTTGCATTATAGATTCTTATGGATCCATCTGATATGGTATACGTCAGGATGACTGTTTAAGTATCCTAAAGCCATGTCCCCATGGCACGGTTTTTCAGCCGATTCTAGGTTTTGAAAACCGGCTGAAAAACTTTTGCATGGACCTTAATGGAAAATCCGTGCCGTGGTCCCCACGGCACAGATTTTCCACCCGGTGTTTTTTTCAGACCACCGGCCACGCGAAAAAAAATAGAACATGTTCATTCTTCCATCCGGTTTTCAAATGGAATATGAACATGTCTATGCAAAGGGAGAGGGCCGTGTGCATATGGCATGAAAACAGGACAAATATCGGTCGGATAAACTGACCGGTATTTGTTCTGTGCTGTGTGAACGGCCCCTAACAGATGCTTCTGACTGTTGGAGTAGGGGTCTTCCCAACATAGGAGTCAACTAGTCCCAATATGAAATATGACTGGAGAGAACACACATAGGCAAAGTGTTGCGAGTGTTGAGGGTAGCGATAGGGGGCTTCCTCCCAGGGGGTCGTTTATTTACCATAAGGCTATGGCTACACTGCATAGGACAAAAAAACATCCGAAAGCGACCATTTTTTTTTCCGATGCAGGACCGCGGTTTGTCACGTTTTGTGCAAAAACCACGGTTGCTTTTCGTTTTTTTAACGTCGCCCATGCAATTGTATTGGGAAGACGGCAAGAAAGCTAAAAGTGCCACCGTATTATACAACATGTTGTATAATATGACAGCGCCAGAAGACGATCGTAGAAAAGACGAGCTGTGGAGACTACAGCTCGTCTTTTCTATTGTAGTCTATGGGGGCACACAAACGATCATATTTTCGGAGCAGCAGCAGCCCATGCAGTTTAAATTAATTCAATGGTTATAATAAGGAAAACACCAATTTGCATTCATCTATAAGCTGTTAATTAGCGATGGAGGAAGCCATATTGTTTCACAGGTAGAAATACATTTATTGAATAATTATAATGTACCACCCTTAGGTTGCTTTCACACAGTGCAGTTTTGGTGGCAGGTTTACCTGCTCTCCAATTAAACTGCCTTTATTACCAGAAAGCTTCTTTCACTTATCTAAAGTGTTTGGAAAGTGAGTAATCAATTAGTGTGTTTATAGTCCACAAGACTTCAAATACAGTAATTGATTACTTACTTTCCAAACACTTTAGATAAGTGAAAGAAGCTTTCTGGTAATAAAGGCAGTTTAATTGGAGAGCAGGTAAACCTGCACCAAAACTGCGCTGTGTGAAAGCACCCTAAGGGTGGTACATTATAATTATCCAATAAATGTATCTCTACCTGTGAAACAATATGGCTCCCTCCATTGCTAATTAACTGCTCATCTATGAATGTAAATAGGTGTAAATAACCATTAAATGAATTTTAAACTTCAAGGGCTGCTGCTAACATTAGGTGCTTACTGACGCTCAAGGTCAGGCACACCGCCAACTCTAACTGCAGAAATAGCTACTTCTTTGAACATGCTTTAGTTCTATTGTTCACTACAAGCAGATTACGTGAAAATACAACAGTTATTAGGCCTATACTTAAACATGGTGGAAGCAGGAAACTATGTGAATGGATTCTTACAATAAGGACACTAGGAGTGCAGAGAAAAGGATAAGTAGTTAGTTGGGTGGCTGCTTTTATGAGTTTACTCACATATGAGAAGGAATCCCTGCGGCTAATGTGGGCAATCGTCTTGCATTCATCAACCCCCCCTCCCATTTGAATTCAAACCCCCATCTGTGCCACTGTAACCTTCTACCTGTCTTGACCAGTGGCAATTATTTTTGTATACCATACCGAGCAAAAGTTTTGGGCACAAAGGGAAAAAAATGCTGCAAATTAAGAATGTTATAAAAATACAAGTGCTAATGGCTTATTTTTGTCAATGAAAAAAATCAAAATGAATAAAAGCAAAATTCAAATTAATATTTGGAGTACCCTTTGCCTTTTGAAGTTCTGGAAGTGAAGATATGGCCCTCACAAAGCCCTGATCTTAATATCATCGAATCTATCTGGGTTTACATGAAGAGACAGAAAGGGTTGATCAATCCTACATTCATAGATCTCTGGTTATTTCTCCAAGAAGTTTGGAAGAACCTCCCTGCAGAGTTACTTCAATATCTGGAGTGACCACCCTTTCCTTTTAACCCGTTAAGCCGAACGCCTGAAAAGCAGTTAATGACCAGAACATTTTTTTTTAGTTTTTGCCTCTTTGCGTTTCAACAGTTGTAACTTTTTTATTTTTTCAATGACGCAGTTGTATGAGGCCTTGTTTTATTCGAGACAAGTTGTACTCTATGGGTTAATAGTTTAAATTTACTTATAAATAATTGCAGTATTTTTTTGTACACCATTCACATTCCACACTTAATAACTTGTTAGATTAATTCTACAGGTTATTACGGTCGTGTGGATACCTAATATGTGTAGAGGTTTTTTTTGTGTGCAATATATACACAATTATCTTTTATTAAATGTTTATTTTTATTTTATTATTTATTTATTTTTACACTTTTAATGTTTTTTACTTTAAAAAAAAAAAAAAATCCTATGAAGGGAGAACGGTTTTACTTTTTTTTTTTTTTTCTTACACGGGTCATCGGGCGATCCAATTACCCAACAGAGCAGGGACACCCTTTGATTGCGCTGCGGTGAGGAACTGTGGCAATCAAAGGGCTAAAGCACCAGGGAGCGGAGGTTTCCCCCGCTCCCCGGCACTTGCAGGAGCTGTGCTGGGATCAGGGGTGTGTAGTACAGCCCCGTTCTCAGCGCTGCTGCGGCGCCGGGAGCCGCAAACACCGATGTTTGCAGCAACGACAAAAGATGGCGGGCAGTCGTTAAGGAGTTAAAGTCCTGGAAGTGAAGATATGGCCCCACAGATCCCTGACCTCAACATTATCATCGACTCTGTCTAAGATTACATGGAGACAGAAGGATCTGAGAAAGCTACATCCACAAAAGATCTGGGGTTAGTTCTCCAAGATATTTGGAACAATCTCCCTGCCAAGGTCCTTCACAAACAGTGTATAGGTGTGCCTAGAAGAACGGACACAGTTTTGAAGCATAGGGTGGTCACACCAAATATTGATTTGATTTTAATTTCTCTTTTGTTCATTCACTCTGGATTTTGTCCATTAATATAAACATTCGTACTCTAGTGTAGAGTAATGGACATTTGGTTCCAAGGTCTCTGAGCAATTAACCAGGAGAGATCTTGCCTTTCTGAGCCACTCAGCCAAGACAGCATCACTCTGCTCTGTACTGATGCAGGGCAAAACCCCGAAACGGCTGTCTACAGATGGGTGATGCTGGCTTGGCTAAATATCCCTTCTTGCTTTCCAAAGACTTAGTGGGTCAAAAGCAAATTGAGGACTTGTTACATTCAACAGAGGGCGCTTGAGCTTCTTAGCTCCTTTCCCATAATGCCTTGTGATACAATTAACCAATAAAATGAAGTAAACAAGTGTTCTGAAATCAGACAATGAAAATTCATACCAGTATGGGAAAACTGACATTTAATTGTTGGCCTGCAATTAACACCAAGCAGTAGACTATACATCTTCAAGCAGATCTTTTCCATTGAGCCTCCAACTACTACCTTGATCATAAGTATAAAATGATGCTGCAATCTCTTCATAAACCAAATAACACATATTCTTCCTACCTCGTGGAATACGGAGGGCTTCGACAAGGATGGGATGGTAAAAGATAAGACTCTGCTGTGACCTTGTTCATCCATAATTTCCTGAAAAAATACAAATTGCAATAAAAGATTACAAATTGGTAGAAACATGCCTTGCCTGAAATCAATGAAATATCTCCCTGCATCTACCATTATAAACTATTCTTATTCATCCTAATGCTTGAATAACACATGGATTAGGATTGCATACTTATGTTTATATGCATATCAGAGGGCTATCGGTGGACTTTAAAATGGACACTAAACATACAAAAACTAAGGGGGACATGTATGTAAGCTATCTGGGCTAAGACTTTGTGGCCCATAGCAACTAATCAGAGCTCCTCTTCCATTTCATATAGTGCTCTGAAAAAATAAAAGGGGAGCTCCAATTGGTTGCTATGGACAACAATGAAAGTCTTAGACCCAGACAGTTTTCATACATATGGCCCTAAATGTTTAAAACACCAGTTTAAATAAAATAGCTGAAAAAAATAAAAAAGCTTCAGGCTTACCTTGCAGTCTGGGGTAGTAGAAAGATTAGGGTCACCATTCCTGGTGACCTAGGGTAGTATGAATTTAATGTCTGCTTCCCTGGTTGTATAGGGTAGTGGAAACGTTTGCTGTACACTCCTCAATGCCCAATTTAGGAAATGTTTAGAAGGATCCGATACTTCAGGCCCCATGACCTTAGAATTTACAATGTGTACACCTTTAAAGCAGATGTGTCTTTCTATTACGCTACCCCAATAGCTGGAAAATGATGGGGAAAAAAAAAAAGGACAAAAAAACCCCAAAACACAAGTATAGTACGATTGGGCTAATAGGAGTGATTAGAGAATACAGCAGACAATCTCACTGATGATTGATGGCTGGCTCACATTCTTGTGCCCGTTTTTTGCTAATTAGCGATAAACCCTGCCTGCCTCCATTGCTGTCCCTACATAGGGCAAAACTGTCTGAAGTTTGCTTTGAAAAAGACATTTGTCTGCGAAACAATATATCTGAAGTTGCTAAAATTATTAAAACATTTTTTGCAAATTTGATAGGAATTTATGAACATTCTAAACAGTGAGGGCCCTTAAATAAATATAAGGGTATTCAAATAGGTGTGCCTACATGAGACATTCAGGCAATTATTATTCTCTTTAAAGTCAAATTTCTTATTGTATGCCAACAGCAGACTGTATAAAGTTTTTTGCAGGAATGTTACTTTAAATAATGTACAGTTTTGTTCAAATCTTCATTGGAGGTTTCTTTAGGACTTTCTATAGAAGATTTTGTCAAAAATGCAAAATATGGTAATATGCAGGGCTACTTTGTCCAGTAAAATGCCAGACACCATAATATGAACTCCAAATGACTCAGTTATGGATGGCTATGCCAGACATTATAATGGGAACCCAAGTGACTCCATTACGATGGATATGCCGGACACTATAATGGGAACCCAAATGACTCCATTACAATAGATATGTCGGACACTATAATGGGAACCCAAATGACTCCATTACAAAGGATATGTCGGACACTATAATGGGAACCCAAATCACTCCATTACAAAGGATATGTCGGACACTATAATGGGAACCCAAATGACTCCATTACAAAGGATATGTCAGACACTATAATGGGAACCCAAATGACTCCATTACAATAGATATGTCGGACACTATAATGGGAACCCAAATGACTCCATTACAAAGGATATGTCGGACACTATAATGGGAACCCAAATGACTCCGTTATGATGGATATGCTGGACACTATGATGGGAACCCAAATGACTTGATTATGATGATTTTAGTGGATATGACACCTCTTTTACCTTAGAAGTACAGAAATACCACAGATGTGAGCAGGGCCCAACATACCCAGGGATTTAAAGTAAAGTTGGACGTCCCTGCTATAATCAGTCAAGAACAGTTATAACTTCTGTTGATGCAGATATATTATAAAAGCAGCAATAGCTATGCTGACTAAATCAGCATTTTGACCTCACAATCAAGTGTTTGTCACTTTACGACAGATAACAGCAGATCTTTTATGAAAATCTAGAGAACATCAGCCATAAAGTGTCTAACATATCTTGTACAGAAGCGTTTCGAGGCTATGATATGTTACTTAAAAATCTTATTTAAAGTTGTACCCTTTAGCATCATTTACCAACTAGACAATGCAAAGATCACTAAAATAAACTAATGACATAAGCAGGCATTCAGAAATTGTTCACTTGTAAATTTTTGGTTCAGAACTACAGAGGATCTACCACAAAATCTGCATACATTAAAATGTGTTGTGGCAAAAGTTCACAGTAGAAAATATCTGAAGTCAGGAACTTAAAGGGGTTGTCTCGCTACAATGATTGGGTTTTAATTAAAAGATCTTTAAAAAACAAGCAGCTTTGAAATATATGTTCATTACAAATGTCCTACTGATTTTGAGTTATCCCTGTTAGTAGTAGTGCATCAGCTCCTGAAATCACTATAGCAGCAGACCTGTTGATCTTTATCTCACTGGCTGTCAGGTCTGATGACTCATCACCTTCTGAATACAGGTCAGAGCACAGAGCCCCTCCCTCACAGTATGCTTCTGTGGGGAAGGGGAGGGCTCTGGCTTCTGTGTAGCTGTGCTGCCTGGATTAACCCTGTGTGTGCCTGCTCCCTCCTGCTCTCTACACAGATTGAGGAGAGCAGAGGTGAGGCTGATTTGTAGTCAGTAGATGTGACAGCAATGAAGTGTGTTACTATAATCACCATGTGTCTGTGGAGCTGTGACTATACTAATAGAACAGATCAGGGAGGCATGTGAACGGTTCATGCTCTGCTGTACTCGTGACACATCATGATTATAGTAACTCACTTCACAGCTGCCCTGTGTCTGTTCTGACAGGATTTGTTTGTTGTTGCTGGAGATGTAGAGAATTGTATGCTAAGCAGGGGGTATAGGAACCATTACATCCCCCCTGCTCTGCTATTAGCATACACAGCTTCACAGACCTCTCCACACTCATAGATCAGCCCTCTCCTGTCTCCGTGGAGCTGACAGTGCAGCTGATTTAGCAGTGAGCAGCCTGCAGCAGACCTAGGCAGGCACACACAGGGTTAACTCTGGCAGCAAACCCCCTCGCCCTTCCCCTGCTGTATAGAAGTTATGGAGAGCTGTCTGTGTGCTGAGGGGAGGGAAGAGGGAGGAGAAGAGGCAGACAAGAAGCACGCCCCTCAATTCAAAAATCATTTGCTGCCAGAAGCATTGAAGTAGGCTGAAAGCTTGTAATGAGACAACTCCTTTAAGTTAAAGAGATTGTCTGGTACTTTTATTTTTTTTCACAGGATAATGCTGCCCTATAAATAAAATTATACTCCCCTCACACCCAGTGCGGCATGGTCCGCATCCACCGTCGATCTGTCTACGGCAGCGGATAAGGACCGCACAGTACTGGATCCAACAGTAGCGGGATAGTAGGGAATCCAGCCATTAAAGTCAATGAGGTCCACCAGAATTGGGTAGTTTCAAAAGAGATTTAATGGCTGTTTTATACATGGAAGCCATGACTTTAATCTGAACAGAAAAGAAGTAGATACCTTCCCACCAGTACAGGCTATATTTTTGGCGACAACTCTGACAACGGAAAGAACACCAACAATAACAGAAGAATACATGAAACCAACAACTGAAGCCATCAAACACATCTCTGCAGGGAACCCCGATGATTCACCGAAACATATACTTATTAACTAGCTAATCCTACACCTCCCCCACAACTCCTTCTAGTACATGATCCAACAACGGCATCCATAATTACCTTCATTACAACTTCAAACTGCATCTTAACGAGAAGGCTTCATTTAGCAGATCAATTAAACAAGGTCTTTTCTTTCGATGAATGAAGTCGGAAAATGAGCAAAAGCGATTTTTTATCATGAAGAAATGTGTGATACAACCAAAAGCAAAGCAGATGTTGGGCTTATTTTCTAAAAAAAAAGTTAAAATATAATTGAATTAAAAAATATAAAAAAAAAACCATACCGACAGTGGTTTGTAAGACCGCATCTTTGTATCCTTCACCCATAGTCTTTACATACACATACTCAATCCTTTCTACCAACCTGAACTTTCTAAAGAGGTTTCCATCTCAAAGGAAAAAGAGAGAATGTGAAGCAGGACTACAGCTACGCAGCATCCTCATTGGTGCGGGTACCACATCATCTCAAAGTAATAGCACGCTGCTGAAATGGGAATAACCCGTTCACTCTTATTAATGTCACTAGCAGAGGTGCCTCAATAAGAAACAGACATGGGCACAGCTGCTGTATCTGGGTGATTACCCACAGAGGCACCCAATGGAGCATGGAAGGCAGGAGACAGTAGGATCTCTGGGGAATAAACGGTTATACAAGAAATAAAAAACTAAACTATGTCATATACTCATAACTGTAACAACTCCTACAACAAAGTTAAATGTATTCTGCACAGTTAACACAGTTATTGTTAAAATGAATACTACCCTGTGACTAGAAAAAGGTGTACACCGGAAAAGGAATGTGGCTATTAAACTTCAAGGTATATGGGGTCTGCTGTAACACCAAAATGGTAACGAATCAGCACCAAAAAGTTAAAAAAGGATTAAATTTATTTCATTCTATTAAAAATGCACAGAACAGATCATGGTGTAGAGCTGACGCTCTTCCTTGTTGTTAAGATTAAAGGGGTTGTCTCGCTACAATGATTGGGTTTTAATTAAAAGATCTTTAAAAAACAAGCAGCTTTGCAATATATGTTTATTACAAATGTCCTACTGATTTTGAGTTATCCTTGGTAGTAGGAGTGCATCCGCTCCTGAAATAACTATAGCAGCCGACCTGTTGATTTTTCTCACTGGCTGTCAGTGCTGGAGACGTCATCAGCTTCTCAACACAGGTCGGAGCACAGAGCCCCTTCTGCACAGTATGAGGCAACTTGTGATGCTTCTGTAGGAAAGGAAGGGAGAGGGCTTCTGTGTCTGTGTAGCTGTGCTGCCTGGATTAACCCTGTGTGTGCCTGCTCCCTCCTGCTCTCTACACAGATTGAGGAGAGCAGAGGTGAGGCTGATCTGTGGTCAGTATGATGTGACAGCAGTGAAGTGTGTTACTATAATCACAATGTGTCTGTGGAGCTTTCACTATACTAATAGAACAGATCAGGGGGGCATGTGAACGGTTCATATCCTTCCCTGCTCTGCTGTATTAGTGACACATCATAATTATAGTAACACACTTCACAGCTGCCCTGTGTCTGTTCTGATGGGAGGAGAGCACAGAACAGGGTTTGTTTGTTGGTGCTTGAGATGTCTGTGGAGATTTGTATGCTAAGCAGGGGATATAACATACACAGCTTCACAGACCTCTGGCTCAATAGCCAGTCATAGATCAGCCCTCTCCCTGCTGTCTCCTGACTCTGTAGAGAAGAGCAGCAAGAGCTCGGCCACAGCAGCAGCACAGTGTAGCTGATCCAGGAGTGAGTAGCCGGCAGCAGACCTAGGCAGGCACACACCACACAGGGTTAACTCTGGCAGCAAACCCCCTCGCCCTTCCCCTGCTGTATAGAAGTTACTGCAGTCAGAGGATAAAAGCCGTCTGTGTACTGAGGGGAGGGAGGAAGGGGGAGGAGAAAAGGCAGACAAGAAGAACGCCCCTGAATTCAAAAATCCTATGGTGCCAGACACACTGAGGTAGGCTGAAAACCTATAGTGAAACAACTTCTTTAAGGGTACGTTCACACAGCTTATTTGGACGAGGTTTTCGGAGCGTTTCCTCGCCCAAAACGCCCCAAGTTAATTTCATCGATTCCTATTTAAAACCTCGTAGTTCACAAACTACGAGGTTTTTACACACTTCTTTGGAAAGAAGTGTCATGTCAATACGGCGCGGTTTTGGCGCCGTTTTTGTCCTGGCTATTAATGTGTATGGGTGAAAACCACATGTCGAAAACCTGATCCAAAACCTCGCTGAGAAACGCCTCTAAAACCTCTTCTGAAGAAGCGTGTTTCAGGCGAGTTTTTGATGTGGTTTTGGGCGAGGAAACGCTCCGAAAACCTCATCCAAATAAGCCGAGTGAACATGGCCTAAGGGTAACTATCTGAAACACGTCAGCTCTGCATCATGACCTGTTCTATGCATTTTTAATAGAATTTTAAAAAAAATTTAAATTTTTGTTACCATTTTGATGTTACAATGTATATCTAACCAGAGACCTCCTGGATGAACCGTGCACCCTCGCATCCAGTGCCTTGCTGCATCATCAGCTGAACTGGCTGGATCGACTTATTGCCATTTGTGTTTATGGAGTCCGTGGCAGGTCTTGCCAATAGTATTTTATTACGGGACCACATTTGTCTCTCTTCAAATTAAAGATACAAAGGTGTTCTGATGCAAAAGGAGAGGAGAAGGAGCTAGCTGGATGTGAGGTTACACCTGCTCTTTATCCTCTTGTGGAACATACTGTTGTATAATTGGGAGCAGTATCATAAAATGGTCAGCAGGCATGTACATCCTGGGGGAGGGAAAAGAGTCTGGTCCTTCTCTGGGGTTAGAGGATTTGGGGTCCTTTTTTGTCAATGTGTTACTTAATGTATTTTCTGAATGTCATCATTTGTAAAATCAGTACTTATATGTGCGTGACTTCATTTGATAATTTTTTTCTCTGTAATGTGATTTTTTTAATAAAAATTTTTGGATAAAAAAAAAAAAAAGTCAGAAAAAGAAAAAAGTTGTGGAGGGGCAGGTTTTACCTTCTATCACGCTCTAGAGTCTTTTCTCAAGTGCTTGCACCCCTCCCTATCCCTTTTATGACCCTATATTAAAAACGTACCTGGAAAATTGAACTCGATAGTGCTTTTTGCAGTGGACTATGTCAACTACTAGATGTGGAGTCTTAGGCCATGTTCACACGGCTTAATTGCGGGACGTAATTACGCCCTGCAATTACGCCGTGTGGACGGGGGCGGGGCGGGAGAGTGAGCGGGGGGCCGGCACTTCGCCGGCCCATAGACTTGAATTGCTAGCGGCACGTATTTGCCGCTAGTAATTCACATGTCAATTATCTCCCCGCCCGGCGGCTTCGCCGGGCGGGGAGAAGAGACGTAATCCATAGTTCTCTATGAGAACTGTGAATTACCGTAATGAATGGGCCGTTTTCGGCCCGTAATTGGCGCACTTCGGCGCGTAATTACGGACCGAAATACGGCCCATTTTAAGCCGTGTGAACATAGCCTTATACTTTACTGACTAATTGTACTTTCTATTTCTCACGTTGCTGATCTCCATTTAGGGTGGCCCATTGTCCTGTTTCTCCATAAAAACTAAAATTATTTTACACTTCTTTTAAGGATGATATTTCATCTTACAGAAAGATAGTATGGCGATTTAAAAAAAAAAAATGGTGGAGAAGGAGAATTTTTTTCTATGATTTGGATTACACAAATTGCGTCTCATTATTACCTGAGCACTTGATGCCTATGTTTTAGTATCATACTGGTGCATATTGGATGGTGGGTTGGAGAGGTGTATGCTTTGTTTTTTCTTGTATAAAGGCTGTGAAGCAGACATTCATGAACATGAGACACATAATCTTCCACTACAACTGTCATCATTTTGCCCTATTCTTGTCATCCAAAATTCAGATGCAGCCTATAAAAGCAATTTTCCCAAATGATCTAGGATAAATTTTTGACTGTTACACCCTAAACCCCTCTCTAGAGGGTGGGTTCAAATTCACCCATCCTTCCTGAGAAGCAGTTTGTTTGGAGTGGTGGTATAACATGACATCAGTGCAAGATTCTAGCAATTTTTTGCACATATAAATAGTAAATTTTAAAGGGGATGTATCGCTTCGTCAGTTAGCCTGTTTCAGTGCTCTTACAGCCTCTTAGTTGCAGAAATTCAGGGGCGTTTTTTCTCCCAGCTGAGTGTTTCTTAACCGAAGGGATGACTGCATCCCCCCTTCGCGGTTCCTGCTGGCTGGGTGTGTCCCCCCCCTCAACATGTCACTGTGTCTCTCCCTATGCAGAGTATGTAAGAGCTGTTTACATACCACAGGCTTGCATTCATGTTACAATTGAATCCAGTCTTGTATAAACTCCTCCAGAGCTGTGCAGACTGAAATGCTCTCGGCTCCTAATGCTCCTTCTATGTTTAGGCACAGTCGCACAATTGTGCTGTTTTCTGATTATAGAAGCCCTGCAGTGTTATTCTGTTTCTTCTGGCTGTGCAGAGTGAAAATGTGCCGGTCCCTTACTTTGAGTGAGAGGCAGAAACGCAAGCTCTGTGAATACAGCCGACCAGGGGGCCGAACAGAATGTAAATGAGCTCTCAGCTAGTGAAATGCACGGAGGAGGGATCCGACCAGGACTGGAGATCAGTGTAAACAGAAACAGAAGATAAGGGATCCTGTGATAACAAGACAGCTTTGCTAATGACATCCAATTGCAAAGTTGCTTGTATTCACTGTCCCCTTATTCTGAAGACCATTCAATGAAATGATCCAACCCCTTTAAATTGGAAAAAAAAAAAAAAAAGTGTACAAAAGCTACTTGGGCAGTACAATAGCATAAAAACGCTTGTATTACTTTTGTGCATGTGACCTATACCGTACATTGCAGTAGTACAACATCTTTGTGATGACCTTCGGCTGTGTGATTTTCTGCATTACTACACAACAAAAAAGACACAGACACTTGACTGGCTACCCTTTTCCGTTTTCTTTCAGTTGCTGTTTAACAATACGTTTTACTATCTCCAAGTATTGGAAGTTCATGCTGAAATGATGCAGTGTTGGTTGAATGCCTCTGCAGATTTTGGATTGTGGGGTCTGGAGGATCTCGTTTTCCATCTTCCCTCCTGGAGGAAGGATGGACTAGGAAAGCAATGGGGAAATGCTTCCTTTCTCGCCTTATAAATTCTTCTCTTTTTCCCTATGCCTCTCCTGACCAGCGACCCTTATCTGTAGACTCTGCCTTTATTTTTAATCCAAATTGCTGGCTACCATTTTGTTTACCGAAATTATCACTGTACTATTCTTATTACTTGTTTATGTATACTGAACTGCTTGACTATACAATTTTCTAATACGTGCACTTCCTATTGATATGATTTATGTCAGACGTTTTCCATTTGTCTTTCTGCTTGGAATATTGTATTTCATTACTTTATCAATAAAATCCTTTTCAATTTTAAAAAAAAAAAAAAAAGCCTGTATTAGAGAAAAGAGTTTTGGATATCTGCAGCACTGCACCTGCTGGTAGCACACCAGCAAACACTATGCACAGGAAGATTAAACTTGACTCGCATGCTCAGCTGGGAGTCTATAAGTCCATAGCTGCTAACAGAAGGCCCTGTATATGAAGTCACAAATCATGCTCCCCAGCTTGGAAGCGTGATTATTAGCATTTTGAATGTAAGCGAAGCACCCTCAGGGGACACAGAAGTCAGATGTGACGACAGATTCCTGGAACCACAGAGGCTTGAAACTGATGAAGATGCAAGTGCCGCTTCCTGACACTGAACTGATGGCACGAAACACTATTTTTCTAAATGCTACGTCTTTTTAAACACTGAATGGGCAAGGCTAAATTCAAGTAGTATCGCCCAAGAAGGTATTAGCATCTTCTGTGGACTAAAATCTAGAAATCCTCTTTAAAGCAGCTGCTCTATAGATTTATATACATGACCATGGGCAGAAATCAAGTATACATACCATGATTACCACCAATGGTGGGCTTGCCTACTAGAGATGTCGTTTTGGTAGTCACAAAATTGTCACTATTTTTGTGCTTTAAATGGGTTTTCTCACTAAAAAGATTAGCTTCCAACATGTATACTGCTTTGTTGATTTTGCTTTGTTCAGGAGAGAAGGAAGATTTTATCTTCTTAGGGTAGATACCGACCACCTCTCTCCTCTGTCCCTTATGTGATTGATTTAAGCTGCTGTCAGTCAATCATCTGTGGTGTGCCACCTCCTGCAGTCTCATCTCTAGCAACATACTTTGTTTAGTTAAAGGGGTTGTCTCACCTCAAAGTTTCATAGGATGCATGAATTAAATAATGCTGCTTTGCTCGGTCAGTTCCTGGTCAAGCTGTCTGTAATTAGCATATGAGCTCTGTGTATTCAGACTTCTCTATTAGTCTAGATTAAATAAAATTACCTTCTCTGAGGTCCAGAGAAGCTTCTAAGATAATGTAAACAGAGTAATTACTGTTTTTTTGTCTAAAAGGTCAGATAACACACAAGCTCTCCCACTGCCAGGACCTGTGTGATGACTTCACTCCCTGCTATCACATAGAACAAACAGCAGGGGAAAAGGAGTACACAGGTCAGTTAGGAAACTAGAAAGCTCTCAGAAGGCGATAAAATCACTTGTAGCTCCTTAACAAAAAAAAGATGAACAAAGCAATATGTTTGGAAAACGTCTTCATTTAGTGTTCCCTACATTTTGAAAGCAATTCTTTGTAAAGAAGCCTTCACTCTTTAGAGCTCTGCAGCCTTGTGCACTACACTTTACAGACCTCCAATAGTGATGTCACAAGGCCAGGATCAGCTGGGTATAGCAGATCTCATATGCTATGGTGTCAATTACAGGCCTTTCATCTTTTTAAGTGGGAGAACCTGCACAATTGGTGGCTGACTAAATACTTTTTTCCCCCCACTGTACACTATATAAAAAGACGCATATGCATGTTTTTCTCACTATCTGACATGAAACCAGAATAAACCTTATCCGTTTTAGGTCAATTGGGAACCAAAATTATTTATATTTCCCAGATGCCAGAATAATGAGAGGGAGAATTTTTAAGACATTTTTATTAATTTCTGCAAAGTCAAAAGTTTACATACATTAGGATTACTCTGCCTTTAAACAATTTGGGACAGCCCATATGATGATGTCATGTCTTTGGAAGCTTCTCATAGGTTTATTGGCAACATTTGAGTTAGAGACACAGCTTTGGATGTATTTTAAGGCACACCACAAACATACTGCTTCTGTGTGCAACATCATGGGAAAGTCTAAAGAAATCAGCCAAGATGTCAGGAAGAGAAATGTGGGCTGGCACAAACTGTGGATCACTTCACAAAATTCTAAATGCCGTATATGAAAACAAATATTGCAATTGAAATGTCTTTTCTTCTTATTTAATGTAGAGAATTAGCAACAATATAATGCTTTCTTCAAAACAGTAACAAATATAGACATTATTGTAAACACGAGACACTCAGCTCAATATTTAAAGTCCTCCAAATGGGATAGGTACGCCAGCACGCCACAAAAGGAAACGAGCCAGAGCAGTTCCTACTTCAGATGATCCATGTTGTCCAAACACGCAATGTTTCGGGAGACGACGCCCCCTTTTCTCTCATGTGGGGTCCTGCTTTTATGCCGTGGAAACACTGGGACTTGTAGTGCATTATATATTGTTGTGAACAACTGTGGATCACCCTTGGGTGCAATTTCCAGATATCTGAAGGTGTCTTGTTCATCTCTACAAACAATTATACAATAGTGCAAACAAGATGGAAATGTCCAGCCATCATACCGCTCAGAAAGGAGACAGGTTCGGTGTCTCAGAGATGAACATGCTTTGGTCCCACATGTGCATATCAACCCAAGAACAAAAGCAAAAGACCTTGTTAAGATGCTGGCGGAAGCTGGTAATATTGTGTCATTATCCACAGTGAAACAAGTACTGTATCAAAGGATGAAAGGTCACTCTGCCAGGAAGAAGCCATTACTCAAAAAAAACATAAAAACCAGATTAATGTTTGCAAATGCACACAGGAACAAACACCTACATTTTTGGAGACATGTCCTGTGGTCTGACTAAACTAAAATTGAACTGTTTTGACATAATGACCATCGTTACGTTTGGAGGATAAAGGGGGAAGCTTGGGGGCCTAAGAACACCATCCCAATTGTGAAACACGGGGGTGGCAGCATCATGTTGTGGGGTTGTTTTGCTGCAGAAGGGACTGGTGCACTTCACAAAATAGATGGCATCATGAGAAAAGAAGATCATGTGGCAATACTGGTGCAACATCTCAAGACATCAGCCAGGAAGTTAAAACTTGGGCAGAAATGGTTCTTCCAAATGAACAATGACCCCAAGCATACTGCCAAACTGCTTACAAAGTGGCTTAAGGACAACCAAGTCAATGTTTTGGAGTGGCCATCACAAAGCCCGGATCTCAGTCCTATTGAAAATCTATGGGCAAAGCTGAAAAGGCAGGTGAGAGCAAGGCGACCTACAAACATGACTCAGTTACTTCAGTTCTGTTAGGAGGAATGGGCCACAATTCCTACCAACTATTGTGAAAAGCTTGTGGAAGGATATCCAAAACATTTGACCCAAGTCATACAGTTTAAGGGCAATGCTACCAAATACTAGAAATGCAGAAAGTAATCAAAATGCCTTTAAAAGAGTTCTTGCTCTCATTATCCTGGCATTTGCCAAAATAAATAATTTTGGTAATCCTAATTGACCAAAATTAGGTAACGTTTATTCTGATTTCATGTCAGATAGTGAGAAAAACATGCATATGTCTTTTTATTTAGTATATGTAAACTCCTGGTTTTAACTGTATATGAATAAAAAATAATCTAGATATCACATGGGTTAGGTGACCAATGTAATTCTAAACACAAACAGGACCTCTGACAATATAGTAGGATATCGTAAAGAGGGCTAGGTTTATCTAAATAACACAGTTCCTCATAAGTAGGCACCATCAGAATATCATGACAGCACCCAACTTGTTCATCTAATGACTGTTCGGTTTTCAAGGTTTCATGTCCGAAAGGAAAATTGGGAGGAGGACATCGCCGAACCAATGGCATTTATTACACTTGTTCAGGCAGTGTTTCTGCTTGTCAGACTCTACAACCTATTTTTCCACCCAAAGCTATAGCAAGTGCAGTAAAATAATTCCTCGTGCTTTCCAGAGGTGTGAAGCCAACTTGCAATCACCTTTATTTTTTGGCTTAAGGTGACTGGAGTGCACACCATGGAAGCACGGCTATAAAAAAAACCAAAAAAAACAAGGCAGAAAAGGATAAAGGGAAAATAAACCAAGAGGGTCTCTTTTCCATTATTATGTCAGTAACCATTTAATGTCCTAGATGCTTTTGGCAGGGTAATGAAGGGGTATTCCAGTGTTCACATAAAACTTGACAGAAGGTAGCAGGGTCGTTACATACAGAGCAACAGAAAAACACTAAACCTACATAAAAAAAAATTTAAAATTTAGATATTTTGTCACACTACAGTCCTCTATGTGCTGAGCACTGCATCGACTCATGTGGGTAGTAGACTACAATTCCCATCATGCATTACTGACTAGTCTATTCCAGACTATTAGCCTCCTCCTGGAGTATGCTGGCAAGTTTCCACCCTCTTGTGCATCTCATATTGTGTTCCCTCACTGCTGTACCCCTCACATTATTTCCCAGTTACATCCCCTGCTGCTTCAGACATGCAGCTCATCTTCCTTTTGCTGGAACTAAGCATGTCTGACCAGAAAGCTAAAGCTGAACTACAGGTCGTATCCCTTGGCAACAAGCTATAAACATCACAGTTCGAGACACTCATTACTATATATTGAAAATCTTTAGTTTGTACAGCACACTTAATAGGAGTGAAGTTTTGTACACCGGAATATCTCTTTAAAGGGGTTGTAAACAGCCACAACACTCCACAGGTTGTTTTTTTTGCATTGCAGTTCATCTCCATTCACTTCCATGGAGCTGAGCTGCAATACCAGAATGAATCTATGGACAGGTGTGACGTAGGAGCTTTTTTATTTTTATAATCTTGACAAGGGGGAGCTTGATGGGATCATAGTCCTCCTCTAATCGGTAATGGTGGGAATTGTTCCCGTCAAATTTGTGGCTCCTCTAGACAAATCACACCCAGGGTAGCAACAGCTTTTCATTAGTTGTGGCCCGAGACCCATGTGAACCAGCAACAAGGGAAGATATAGCCCTGGGCACTACAAACAGGCAATTCAATGGGTATTGTGCTTCATGTGACCTTCCTGTGTAGGTCTGAAAAAATAAGTTGGGCTAAAGGGTCGTCAGCTCATCAGTTTGAAGAGGGTCCACCTAGGAAGCATCTCTCCCAACTTAACTTGTCCCATTATACCTTGTTCCATTAAGGTCATGGCCCTTTAAAAAGCAGGGGATGAGATTACTCTGTAAGGGTGCTTTCACATGTTGCGGTTTTGTTCCGTTTTTGATGCGTTTTTTTATGCGTTTTTTGTGTAGGAAGGCACAACAATTAATGCTATACATTGTTGCACAAAAAACGCATCCAAAAAACTGCACCAAAACCGCACTGTGTGTAAGCACCCTAAGGGTATGTTCCCACTGTGTTTTTTGGGCTGTATTCTAGCGCTTTTACCGCCTTCTGTCATTGCATAAAATGTAAAAACGCCTTGTCGATCACACTAAACGTGTCTCACGGACGCAATTATGGCCATAAAAATAAGTGACATGTCAATTCTTGAGGCGTGTATGCAAGTAAAAATCACCACAGGAAACAAATTGGAGCAGGATATTTCTAAACACGTTTTAAAATAAAGCCTCATTCACACGGCTTATTTCTCCGCGGTTTGGCGCCGTACTCCGGCGGATTTGCGCTGCAGTACGGCGCCAATCCATCGGAGTAATTACGGTAATCCACTGCTCTCAGAGAACAGTGGATTCAGTCGCTCCTCCCCGCTCGGCGAATCCACCGCGGGGGGAGAAAGTGACATGAACATTATTTACGGCGCGTACGCGCCGTAAACATGCATTGTTTATGGGGCCGGGGAGCGGCCCGGCCGCGCTCCGCCCCGCCCCGTCCCACCCCATTATTCAGCCGATTTGTGAGCGCAATCCGGCTCACAAATCCGGCGTGAATAAGCCGTGTGAACACGGCCTAAGTCTCTAATCAGATATTTTATGAAGCATATCTTGAAGAGTAAATTTACTTTTCAAAATACGTTGTACGAACATACCGTAACGGTATGTTCACACGCCGTCATTGCGGCCCGTACTTCACGGCATAATTGGGCTGCAATACACCCAACGTCCATCCCGCAATTACGGTAAATTAATAGCACTCACTGAGTGTTGGCAAGTGCATACTTCTAAAACATCCGGGGTGTAGCGGCGTGTACAGTACTATACTGGCTTTACAGCAGAAAACGCCAAAAAACAACCAACATAAATACTAGGTTTTTGAAACACTAGATACTATACCACCAAAAACCAATAAAAAACTATAAATTCTTTATTTGTCAAAATTATATAAAAATACATAAGAGTATAAAAACACACATATAAGACAAAAACTGACAGCAATGTGGATAATACCTCACTTCGGACTGTATATAAACCCCCTGACTAAGCCGGGTGGTGAAACGCGCGTTGGGGTCCGTTCATTGCCTCACATTTGGTCTGTATTTTTCTATCTATTCATAGTAATATCATCAACTTGGTAGGCATTGTATTATCTTTGATTGTTCTACTAGTGGTGCTCCTAGATACATATTAATTGTTCAAGAGTACGTGTTAATCTATTCTACTTAGGTGATTGATTGCTGCTATATATATTTGATATATTGTGATTTATATACAGTCCGATGTGAGGTATTATCCACATTGCTGTCAGTTTTTGTCTTATATGTTTTTTGTATTCTTTTATGTATTTTTATATAATTTTGACAAATAAAGAATTTATGGTTTTTTATAGGTTTTTGATGGTATATGGCTATACAGCAGCCAAACACCGTGTGAAATCAACCTAAGGGTATGTTCACACGATGTATTGCTGTGCGTACAGTACGCGCTGCAATACATTGTGTGCTTAGGGAGCTAGCGCTGATCAGCACGTACTTCCGTGCGAATAAGTGACATGTTACTGATCTCCCTGCACGTACAATACGATTGTATTGTACGAGTGGGGAGAGGAGGCGTAATCCATAGTTCTCTATGAGAACTATGGATTACTGTAATTTTTTGCGCGCATCTTGCCCGTATTAGAGCGCAAATACGCGGCGGAATGCATGCCGAAAGTACGCAGTGTGAACATACTCTTATTAGGCCAGTGTTCACACGGCTATAATCACGGCGGATTTTGTGAGCCGTAATTGAGCGCACAAATCCGCCGTGAATACGGGGACGGAAAACGGGGGCGGGGCGAGCGCGGCTGGGCGCCGCTCCCGGCCCATAGATCAATAGCTTTGTTTTAAGGCGCTTCCGCCCGTAAATAATGTGCATGTCCATTTCTCCCCCCGCGGCGGATTTTGCCGAGCGGGGAGGAGCGACGGATTCCACTGTTCTCAATGAGAGCAGTGGATTACCGTAATGACTCCGACGGATTGGCGCCGTATTGAAGCGCAAATCCGGCGCGGAATAGGGCCCAATCCGTCGGCAAATAAGCAGTGAAACATGCTTGTGTGAAACATGTGAAACATGCTTGTGTACAGTGAAACATGCTTGTGTGCTCGAAAATATTGCTGAGCTCATGCTTAGGTTTTATATAAAGTGGTTTAATATATAGGTTTTATATAAAGTGATTTAATGTGGTAATATTTATGGTTAATAAAGGAAGCCCACTGTAGACCATCTGCAAGGCTGTCATGTGCGATTTTTTTCTTTTAGGTTTTGTTATTGTAATGATAGGCTTTATAATCCCCTTGTGAGTACAAGGCCATTTTATGTTTCCAAATATTTTTTCTTATATTAAAGATGATATTTTACAGGGGTAATTAATGTGGGATGCTTGACATTGCTAAGACACGGTGCTTAATGCAGCATGAGAAATAAGATTTTTAATGTCATCCTGGCATACTACCCTTCCCACGTTTTAATTTTTCATCCTTTTACCCCTTCCCTTTCCTCTCTCCCCACTATCCTATTGCATTACTTTCACAGAACTGCTTTGAGACTAGGCTCACACGTTGCATTTCTGTTAAGTCAAAAACTGAAGCAATAAAAAAAATGCATGCAATATTTTCATTAATGGGGTTGTCTCACTACAAGGATTGCTTTATATGTTAAAGATCTTGTAAAAACAAGTCACTTTGCATTATGTGTCCATTAACAGTGTCCTACCTATTCCTAGATATCCCCTCTTGTATGGGCTGCATCAGCTCCTCAGGTCACTATAGCTACAGACCTGTTCAATCTCTCATGATAGACTGCCAGCACTGGTTGCTATAGCTACAGACCCGGCTTCTACTGCAGCCTAGTAGAAGCCAGTAAACACGCCCCTGAATTCAAAATGAAACCAAGAAAACAGGACCGAGGTAAGAGGAATCAATGTAATGAGACAACCTCTTTAACTCCTTAACGACCGCCCACCGTCTTTTGACGGCGGGTATTTCAGGTCGTTCGTCTGCAGCGACGTCTTTAGACGTCGCTGCAGATATCGGAGCTTGCGGCGCCCAGCGCCGCAATTGCGCTGGGATCGGGGCTGTACTACACAGCCCCAATCCCAGAGCATGTCCTGGAGGCATCGGGCAGCGGAGGAAACCTCCGCAACCCGATGCTTTAACCCTTTGATTGCGGCGGTGTGTTACCGCAGTGCAATCAAAGGGTTTCCCTGCTCTGTCGGGTGATCGGAACGCCCGGTGACCCGACAGAGCTCGGGGAACGGCTGCACAGTCAGCCCTGGGGACCTAGAGTAGCCCCAGAGCTGTCTGCGTATGAAGCCAGTGATTAGGACGCACTGGGTGCTGTCCTAATCACTGCCTGTGTCAAACTGACACAGATTAGCATGTATTAGCATATATGAATATACTAATACATTACTAAGTGTAAAAAAAAAATTAAAAAATGTTACAGTTCTCCCTTCATGGGAGTCAAAAAAAAAAAAAAAGTACAAAAAAAACCCATAAAAAGTGTAAAAAAAATAAAAAAAATAAATATTTAATAAAAAATAATTGTGCATAAATAACACGCACAAAAAAACCTACACATATTTGGTATCCACATGACCGTAATAACCTGTAGAATTAATCTAACAAGTTATTAAGTGTGAAATGTGAATGGTGTAAAAAAAAAAATAAAAATAAAAATACTGCAATTATTTATAAGTGTACTTAAACTATTCCCCCATAAAGTACAACTCGTATCGAATAAAACGAGGCCTCATACAGCTACGTCATTGAAAAAATAAAAAAGTTACAACTGTTGAAACGCAAGGAGGCAAAAACTAAAAAAATGTTCTGGTCATTAACTACTTTTTAGGCGTTATCCCTTTAACTCAAAATTTCAACTATGTTCCAAATTATAACAAAATTACAAAACCAGCTCAAATAGAGAAAACCACTGCACCACCTTTACACCACCTACCTGAGGTCTTCTCTTATACTTCTGCTGCCCACTTTTTACATATTTCCTCTTAACCACATATCTCCTTGAGCCATCTATCTGAGGTATTTTTATTTACCTCTTTAGTCTCTTTACCCATAGTCTGAGGTCTTTCAGTCCCCTTACCCTGTTTCCCCCATAGTACTCCTATACTACTCTATGTATATCACCATTACTCCTCCTATATATATATTCCTACATGCTCAGTTTCATCATGACTCCCAAGTGTCCCTATTTTGGAGGGACAGTCCTTATTTTCAACCCTTACCCCTCTGTCCCTCTTAGCTCTATAAATGCCCTGATTTTTCATTTGGGAAATACAATTGTCTTGCTGGAGAAAGTATCTGATTGCTTCCCAGCTGTATATTAGACAATAACTTAATATTTAATCATTTAATGCAATGTAATCCCCAAAATATATATATATTCCAATGATTTTTAAAATGCAAATGTCCCTCTTTGGTGGTCTAAAACATTGGGCTGTGTGGGCGTGGTTAGAGGCGCGCCTGGTGTGATGTCATTTGCTTGGGTGTGATTGGAGGTGTGGCCTGAAGTGTCCCTCTTTGCAATCTCTAAGTGTTGGGCGGTATGGTTTCATAGTACTTATATTGGGTTTACTTCCATCTTAAATTGCTCGCACACTTTCTCTATGCCCCAAACCCCACTCCTTCCCTCTACCTCTCTGCTTCTTATACCCTTCCCATTTTATTTTTCTTTTCATCCTATTACCCCTTCCCTTTTCTCTCTCCCCACTATTCTTATTGCATTACTTTCACATTGTGCTATTCCTATCCTTGAGTACTGTATTCAGCATGTTCTCCCATCCAATACTTAATGACTGTATGTTCCCTACATTAGGTCCCTGGAGGAAGGCCACATTGGCTGAAACGGACCGTGGGATTTATACTACGTTTTTTCAATATACAACATGGAGAGCTGAATTAATCTGTTAATTTGTAATCTACCTAATGTGTGAATAAAACACCATCTTCGCAAAGAACGTAAAGGGGTTTTGCCACAAAGTAAAATTGACGTGGGAAGCTTGCAGATGAAATAAACATTTTCACCATTCATTATAATTAAACATTCTGGACCATTTTTGTTTTCACTGCTCCTTTAGTGATCCATTGTTTACAGCTTGTCTTCAAGGGATGCGACCAGGGGTCGCACATGCTCAGACATCACTTCTCCTCTCAAGCAGCTACTAAGTGTTCAAACCCCAGGTGCTGTCACTTTACTTCTGTCCTCTGTACTCCGTAGTAATTAGTTAAACAGTGCAAATAAAAATGAAACCTCAATGAGATATGTGCATTGATAAAGAGAAAAGCAAAAAAAACACGTTTGGTTCCTGCAAGAATTTGAACCGAGGACCCTTGTACCTGGAGGCAAAATCTTTACTTCTCAGCTACTCACAATGCTTTACATAAACAGACCTTTCTTTGACTACAGAGAGGAAAGGCCTGGTGATGTCCTCCTGCTGGGTCACATGATATGCAATTAAAACAAATCACACACGCCCCCTTCTGCGCACAAAAAGCTGAAGAGCTGGATGCAGGAGGTATAAAATGAGATTGTGGCAAAACCCCTTAAAAGAGTCCCATGGATTTTTCTCTATTTGAACTGGTACCCTTTCCACGTGCATCTAAGGTGTGCGGCACCATTATCTCTACAGCTAAAATTACAAAACCATCTGCATTAAAAAAAAAAAAGCTTGTGTTTTTACTACGCAAGTTTTTAATGTGTTCAGTACATGCTTTTTTGATGCAGTTGAGAGTTGCAACAAAAACGCAGAAATGCAACAATGTGAACGCAGCCTCAAGTTCTAAAAGGGTTGTTCAGTAAATAAAGATCATGCTCCATTGAGGCCAGGGTGGTTCAAAAAATAAAAAAAGCCAATACTTACTGAGCTGTCCCCTGCTGTTGTCGCTCTCGAGCTGCCGGCGATTTGCTCCTCTCGATTTCATGGTTTTTGTCCTGACACAGAGGAGAGGCTTGCGCTATATTTAAGGGTGTTCCAGGAGTTAAGAAAGCTTGTTCGTCTGTCGGGCATGATAAAAAAAATAGAAGATAATCATACTCGCCAGCTCCTGGACACTCCCATTAAGTCCCACCAATTCCGGTTGTAGCAGTGAACAGTGATCATTCACGTGACAGGAGCAGCCAATCACAGGCCGCAGTGGTGATGTGTGGCCTGTGATTGGCTGGATCTGTCACATGAACGATGATTGTTCACTGCGTTAGCGGGGATGAACGGAACAGCCGCTGAGACTTAACATTTTTGTCATGCCCCATGTCACGATGCACTCCAAAATCCCAGCTCTGGACTGTGGACATGCTCATGTCTCTGTCACCCGTGGTGGTCATCACTCACCTCTTGCCACTCCTGCTCCATTCCCTAGGGCACATGGACGGCGACTCAAATGTAATGGGCCAGTGCTCCGCTGATCTACTATCACCGGGCGCTGAACCCTTTATTAAAGGAGTTGTCTCCCTTCAGAGTTTCAGAGAATGCATGAATGAAATACTCTGTCACTTCCTGGTTCAGACTGACTCATTTGCATAAGCTCCATGTTTGTACAGCTCCATGCCATGCTGTGCTTTCAGATGCTAATTAGATCAGATTAGCTTCTCAAACTACTAACAGGACTTCTTATCTGATCCCCAAAACAAAAGCCCTAATTACAGTTCTGTTTATTTTACATAAATCAAGCTTTTTACTGCTGAGCAGCACAGGACACTGCCTCAACCTGTGTGATGACTTCACTCACTGTTATCTCATAGAACAAACAGCATGGGGAGAATTGTTTACAGGTTGGTTACTGAGGGAACTGAAATAGCCAGGGAGGTCATAAATTCACTTGTATCTCCTTAGGGAAAACAGAGGAACATAGCAATATATTTGGAAAATGTCTTTATTTTGTGTTGCCTACAATTTGAAAGCTATTCTTTGTAGCGAGACAACCCCTTTAAGGCACTTCCTACCAGTGTACTGGCATGCTTCCATAGCGAATTTCCTTGCTTATGTTTATGCTATTTGTATTTTGACCCCTTGACTATTCTCTTCTCTGCCATCTGCCCTGACATTACCGTGAGTGATCTGACCATGTTTTTCCTGCCGCCAGCCCTGACCTACCTATCTGCCCACCAACCACACCTTGTGATGGGCTCTGGCAAATACCGGGGGGACTCCTTAGACTCCGTTCCCAGCGTGGTCCAATAGTCGTCTCTCTCGGTGACCCAGGGGATCCACTACCGTCACCTGTGACACCCCAACCGATGAACAAGCTTTCATAATTTCCGAAAAACCCCTTTAACTTACAATGGAGTGCAAGCCCCTCCAGCGTGCCAGGACAAGAACCTAAAAGCGAAAAGGAGTGGATCGCTGGGACCAACTACGGTGGGTGCAGCTAGGTAACCATTTGTTTTTCTTCTTTTTGGACCACCCAAGTCCCAATGGAACTTTTTTTTTTCCACTGGACAACCCCTTTAGTGAGATAATAAAAATAAATTCCAGTTTCCATTTGTGACTGTTGATGGCAGTTTTATGTCATGTTAATAAAATGGATTTATTCATCAGAAAAAAAAAATCCCCAATTTCTGCCATGGATATCAATTTGCAATGTGCAGATCTGAATGAAGGTAAGCACCATTCAAAGAGGCTAATCCACATCTGACAACCCAGTGTGATTTTGGCAAAGAATCCACAACCAGAAGTTACACTCCATTCCCCCCCTCACAGCCCAGGTTGAAAATCCATGTTGTATAAACTAAGCAGATTCCTACAGAATCTGATTAGATTCTTAAAGGGGTTGTCTCACTACACTGATTCATCTTACCCCAGTCCTGTTTTCTTGGTTTCATTTTGAATTCAGGGGCGTGCTTACTGTTCTACTAGGCTGCAGTAGAAGCCAGGTCTGTAGCAATAGCAACCAATGCTTGCAGCCTATCATGAGAGATTGAACAGGTCTGTAGCTATAGCGACCTGAGGAGCTGATGCAGCCCATACAAGAGGGGATATCTAGGAATAGGTAGGACACTGTTCATTGACATATTTTGCTAAGTGACTTGTTTTTGCAAGAGCTTTAACATAAAAAGCAATCCTTGTAGCGAGACAACCCCTTTAAATTATTCCTGATGAGAAGAAAAAGTTACAAGCAGTTTATCGGTGAAAGAGTTGCCTGAATAGACAGAATAATGTAAATCGTTAGGCACCATCCCTGAACGAGTCCTCACACCATGTCCAGCGTGCTCTGCATCTCTAAACTGCTCTCTGTTCTAGAGATCCCATCTCCAGTGAAACGGAGGAACATCACCCCTAGGCAGCAGAAATAGAATAAATGTCCTCTAAGGAAGGACATGAGTATTGTCACATTTACTTATAGAAAATACATATCAAACTGATTTGCTTACTGCCAGCCCTTCTGTTGCTCTAATTTTAATGAAGCTTATTTAACTCTCTGCAGTACAAGTATTGCATCTACCATCAAGAGAAGAGAATGTACAGTATGGCTTGTGGTGAGCTATCGGTTACATACTTTAATGCTGGCTAAAAACATTGTAAGACCGTTTTACAATTTGCCATTTTTAACATACTGTTAAAAGATATGGTGCATATTTTGACTGTCCAGTCTAAGGTTACACCTCCTGTTAGCTGGTTTACTTTATGCCACTAACCGTACCAAAAGTTCGGTGCATTTGTTTTGGCTAATAGCATCGCACACCAAGCCAGACCACTTCCCACTAAGTAATGGCAAGCTTAAAGAGGCCACACCGATTTTGTTGGACGGGACACAGAAGTGTCTAAAACACATAAGGCCATGTCCCCACGGCACAGGTTTTCGGACAGTTTTTCAGGCGATTTGCGGTTTTGCAGACCGCCTGAAAAACCAGCCGAAAATGAGCACAATTGTGCTCTATGGAAAACCCGTGCAGCAGTCCCCACTGCACGGATTTTCCGCCCATTGTTTTTTCCGCCCGCGCGCCGCTCATAGAACATTGAGCATGTTCATTCTTCCGTCCGGTTTCCGGACGGAATATGAACACCTCAATAGGAGGGGGAAGAGCTCATCGGGGAAAAGCCCCCCCCCCTCCCGCGGCTCTGGGGACGGCCACAAAACCAGACAAATACCGGCCAGATAAACTGACCGGTATTTGTCCCTTGCAGTGTGAACACACCCTAACAAATGTTGTGTAAAACAGGAGCGCCAGAATTGTTGCTGCAAATTGCGCCATAATTCTGGCACAAAGGCCATAATAAATGTGCCCCGTTGTTCTTTGCATTTGTGGGGAGAACCTACTCATCCCCAAACACTCAGACACTAATTTGGCTACATTATAAAAGCAGCATCTCCAGTTTCTGCATTTCAAGGTGCTGTCAAGTTTTTTTTTTTTTTTTTTTTTTTATTGAAAATGGTCAGGCTTGAAGAAAAATAAAACAAGTCTTACCTTCCCACTCTCCCACCGCTCATCCTGGTCCCTGTTGATTTATTCTTCCTGCCAACACAAGAAATGCTCGCCCCAGCCAGTGATTGGCTGAGTGGGCATTTCTTGAGTTGGGACTAGGTAGCAGGAAAAGCAGAAAAACACAATACAAAAAAAAAACAAAAACCACACACATCTGCTCATCAAATCTCCATGGCATTATTGTATTACATAATCAGTGGTGCAGGGAAGGGACACTGGGAAATAGCTGAAGTAATCCTGAAGACAAACGAGCTTCCACCACTCGGAGTTAGTTGGAATGGCAGTGTAAAGAGTTGGTTGGGCTAGGCTGAATGGCAGTGTAAAGAGATGGTTGGGCTAGGCTGAATGGCAGTGTAAAGAGTTGGTTGGGCTAGGCTGAATGGCAGTGTAAAGAGTTGGTTGGGCTAGGCTGAATGGCAGTGTAAAGAGTTGGTTGGGCTAGGCTGAATGGCAGTGTAAAGAGTTGGTTGGGCTAGGCTGAATGGCAGTGTAAGGCTATGTTCACACGGGATATTTGCAGGGCGTAATTACGCCCCGCAATTACGCCGTGTGGACGGGGGCGGGGTGGGAGCGGGGGAGTGAGCGGGCGGCCGGCACTTCGCCGGCCCATAGACAATCACTGCTAGCGCCGTGTATACGCCGCTAGAAAGTGACATGTCAATTATCTCCCCGCCCGGCGGCTTCGCCGGGCGGGGAGAGGAGACGAAATCCATAGTTCTCTATGAGAACTGTGAATTACCGTAATGAATGGGCCGTTTTCGGCCCGTAATTGGCGCACTTCGGCACGTAATTACGGACCGAAATACGGCCCATTTTAAGCCGTGTGACCATGGCCTAAGGGGAGCGGGAAGGTAAGTAAGGGTTTGAAAAAAAAGAAGAAATCTAACCATCTTTAGACAGCCTCCTTATAGGGGACGACTGGCTAAGAAAACTAATTAAATTCCCTATTAGGTCATACTGGCGTTAACTAAAAAAGGTCATTTATTTGCGTCTTTCATCAATTTCCTGATCTCCGCTTCTAAAAGTTTTTCTTTTCTGTGCACATTTTTGCATCGCACAGAGAGACCATGGATTTGAAAGCATATTTATATGTATTTTTCCCCTGGCAGTGCTGCAGGGAAAACTGTACACTCCTTGCCTGGTGATGTTGCAAATCACAGTTATTACTGGATTGATTAGCAGACGGACACCCATTGATAAAAACAGTTTTTGGGCACTCACTTGACACAAAACAATAAAAAAAACATTCTCTTGTGTGTTACCGTCATGCTTAATTGTAGCCGTTTAACATTTTGGCTTGTTTTATCTGTTGCCGTGTTTGGCAAGATATTTTCTTATGTATCTGTTCCATGTTTTTGATAAAGATCCAATAAAACTTTATGCTTAAAAATTGGACAACTCTTTACAACTTTCTGAAAAGACCTAGACAGAGAGTGAGTTACGAATATCATAGGGTCCTTTAATGTGTTACAGACATTGCTAGACAGATACCCCAACTCATTTGTCACAGCTAAAGTGACATTACTGAATCTGGGCAAGCTTGAATACAGTCAGCCTGGTTATATTCCGCCAGTGCAACACCAACAGCATTTTGGCTCCTTTGGGAGGAGATTGTAGCAGCACTAGGCAATTCTTTATTGGGGTATGTTCACACGACTTATTGTGGCTCGTATAGTACGTGCGGCAATACGGCGTGTATTTTGGAACCACGCGCTAATCAACGCGTTATTCTAAAGAACAGGGGGGTCGTCACCCGGCCGGCCCCACTGAAGTGCATTGTTCGTGGCGCGTAAGCGTCAATTCTCCCCCCACACGTACAATACGATCGTCTTGCAAGCCCGGGGAGACCACGTGTAATCCATAGCTCTCTATGAGAACTATGAATCACTGTAATTGCAGCGCGCATTTTGCCGCGTATAAAGCACAATACACAGCGAAATGCGTGATGAAATACGCGGCAATTTAAGCCGTGTGAACATACCCTTACTATTAAAACTGTGTACAAGCTGGTGATTTAGGGGCATCAAGCCCCAAGTAAGGGGCTATTTGTATTTTCTCTTATGATTATAAATCAATACGTTAACAGACACTAACCAAATTGTAGATACTCAGAAGCAGAGCTTCGATACATCCGCTGCTCTGCAGGTCCCTGCTGGTAGACACGGACAGGTAACACCATATTAATTCTGGAAGGAACTGAAGTGTAAATGTCCTCAGGTTCTTCTCTTTGCTTCGGTAGAACTCAAAAAGCTGGTGGCAGACCGGTTCCAGCAACTGCAAACAAAAAGAATCTGATAAGGAGCCACATATGTAGATCTGAAAAGCAAAATAGGAGTACAATCCTGTAAGAAAAGAACATTGTCAGGAGGAATATTATCGGGATGAATGGGAAAATGAAAATAATCCGTCACATCACAAAGAAAATCCACAAGGAATAGTGATGGGGTTCAGGAAGGATTAAGGGTATGTTCACACAGCGTGTTCAGTCCGTGTGAGCGTACGTTATTAGATGCGTGTTTCGATCCATCCAAACGGACCCAAACACACATCTAGCAATGTGCAGTGTGATTTACATTGCTTTCAATGTAAAACACGCATCGGCGTTAAGACGAGTGATCACTGATGTGTGTTTCACATGAATCTTTCGGATTCGTTCTAAGAATTGACGTCAATTCTTGATCCGTTTGACGCAGCAGGAGCCTCATTTAAAAACTATAAGGTGCGATCCTGCTGCACCTAAAATGTATCCAAACACGCACCTGCATGTTGGATACGTTTTGGATCCGATTGACGCTGCGTTTTTAAATGCGACTTTTGGATCCAAAACCAGATCCAAAACGCAGTGTGAACATACCCTAATAAACTAAAATCATAGAAGGGAAACTAGTTTAGCACAGTCTCTTAAAGGGAAACTGTCGTGTGGTTTATGCTGTCCCGAGAGATCGGGACGTGAAAGAGGGAGAGGAGCTCTGTGATATATAGGGTTATATGATAGAGGAGAGAAGCGGAGCTCTGTGATATATAGGGTTATATGTTGGAGGGAGAGAAGCTGAGCTCTGGGATATATAGGGTTGTATGGTAGAGGGAGAGAAGCTGAGCTCTGTGATATATAGGGTTAATATGAGTAGAGGAGAGAAGCTGAGCTCTGTGATATATAGGGTTATATGATAGGAGGAGAGGAGAGAAGCTGAGCTCTGTGATATATAGGGTTATATGATAGAGGAGAGAAACTGAGCTCTGTGATATATAGGGTTATATTATAGAGAGGAGAGGAGCTGAGCTCTGCGATATATAGGGTTATATGATAGAGGGAGAGGAGCTGAGCTCTGTGATATATAGGGTTATATGATATAGGGAGAGCAGATGAGCATCTGGTTGATAAAATAGGGTTATATGATAGAGGGAGAGAAGCTGAGCTCTGCGATATATAGGGTTATATGATAGAGGAGAGGAGCTGAGCTCTTTGATATATAGGGTTATATGATAGAGGAGAGAAACTGAGCTCTGTGATATATAGGGTTATATTATAGAGAGGAGAGGAGCTGAACTCTGATATATAGGGTTATATATGATAAAGGGAGAGCAGCTGAGCTCTGTGACATATAGGGTTATACTAAATAGTAGCAGAGAAAGTATTGCGTGTAGCAAAGACAGCACTGACCAGGCTGCAAAAAGAGAGGCAGTGGCAGTCAGCATCAGCTTGAAGCACTCCCTTCTCACACATCCCCCACTCCCCACATCCTGGAAGCAGACAAATATAAGAAAGCAAAGGGCAGCAACAAACAAAAATGAATAAATAAATAAATACACTTTTTCACTCATTTAGAGGCACATTATGTCCAATGTCTGCACGATATTGCTTGTAAATGTAAGTATTACCTAAAACTGTGCATACCATATGTGGCTATGTTTCGTTTGCATTCAACAGACTCAACATGGAATATCATTCATTTTTCACATTGCTGTTCTGATTTTGCTTCGCTTCAGAGCTAGTGTATCTCTCATCTCCGGCCTTTGTATACAAGCGTCCCTTGGCTTCCTCTCTCTGCTCTAACAGGCCCTAGAAGCAGTGTTTGGGATGGTGACCTCACTCCCTGCTGTTATTGGCAGCACAGGAGTATATGTTTCTTTTCTTACTGGAAAACTTTAACCCTTAGGCTATGTTCACACGGCTTAAATGCAGGGCGCAATTACGCCGTTTGGCCGGAGCGGGAGGCCGGCACCTCGCCGGCCCATAGACTTGCATTACCAGCGGCCCGTATACACTGCTAGTAAATGACACGTTACTTATCTCTCCCCGCGGCGGATTCGCCGAGCGTGGAGAGGAGACGGAATCCATAGTCCTCTATGAGAACTGTGGATTACCGTAATGACTGGGACGTATTCCAGCCGTAATTTGCGCACTCTGACGCGTAATTAAGGACTGAAATACGTCCCATTTTAAGCCGTGTGGACATAGCCTAAGGGCTTGTTCACACTGCGTTTTTGGATCAAATTTTGGATCCGTTTTGGATCCGAAAATCGCATCCAAAAACACAGCAGCGATCGAATCCTAAATGGATCCAACATGCAGCTGCGTACTTGGATGCATATTTGGCTGCAGCAGGATCGCACCCTATAGTTTATTATAGGGCTCCTGCTGCGTCTTTCGGACCAAGAATTGACATGTCAATTCTTGGAACGGATCCGAAAGATGCAATGTAACGCTCATCAGTGATCACTCGTCTGAATGCCAATACGTGTTTTACATGGCGAGCAGTATAAAATCACACTGCTCATTGTTAGAACACATGTTCACACGGACCCAACACGCCATATGAACATACCCTTAAGAGCGCTGTAGCCTTCTGCTCTGCTATTCAGACCCTTCCCTCACCAATGTCCCTTTAAGGGTGCGTTCACACGGCAAAGGTCAAAAACAGCTGTTTTGACCTCAGCAGAAGCGTCCATTTCAAACGGTTTTTTGGACTGTTTTTGTCAGTTTTTTTCCTGGTTTTCCCAGTGATTTTTGGACTATTTTTGAAGCTGAATAATGTACTGAGTGCAAAAGTATTCCTGATTGGTGCAAGAAACCACGTGATTGTTTTTATCTCCACAATTTAACAATGATGCACAAAGGCCAACACTTTCACTTTAAGCATATGTGCATGTTAACAGCATCAAAATTTGGTTAGTGTAGGCTTAAAAACAGGATTTATAGACTCTCGTTAACAGTGAAGTGCTTTGCAGAACCTTCCAGTGTTAAAGTGCACAAGGCCCTGCAAAAACACCCCCACTGCAGGTGGGATCATTCTTCACTTTTTTTCTGCAAAAACCGAAAACCGCTCGCTCAGTTTTGAGTGGTTTACAAGGACTCCAATGTTAATTTTCAGTCTGGAAACCGGTCGGAAGAATGAACATGTTCTATGTTTTTCAGGCCGCCGGCGGTGTGTAAAACCGCCAGGCGGGAAAAACATTCAGTGGGGACTGTTGAACTGTTTTTCTATTGAAGTCTATGGGGGAGCGCGTTTGTAGGTTTTCAGACTGTTTCTAAAAAAATGGCCAAAAACCCTTGCTGTGGGGACAAGCCCTAACAAGCTCAGCTAGGAAGAGCAGAGCTGAAATGCCAGGCTCTGTGAAACATCATGTTGAGAACACTCCTTTAATGGGGTTTATTCAGTCCGTGTCTAGGGCAGCAAGCAGGGCTGTGGAGTCGGTCGGAGTCGGTGGCTATTTTGCAGGAGTCGGAGTCGTCATAAAATGGACCGATTCCAAAAATATATAATAAGTTGGTCCAGTTAGTTCGATGCAAAGAGCAAGAGGAATTGGGTCCGGCCAGTGCTACTGCTCCCATATCTTCAGCCTTATCACATGAGTAGTGTAACTGATGACATGGACAGGCAAAAGCGCTCCCCCAAGGGAATTGATTCTGCTCCATGGCAAAACAGATTTCAGCAAAATTTTTCTCCTTTCAAAGAAGTAGAAGATTTCAACCATTCATCAAAACTGACTGTGGCTGAGGCAATTCCTTTATACCCTGACATTGTTAGAGATGTTGCCCCTGTGGGGTTTTATCGTTTTGGGCCCCCCAAACCCAAGTTAGTGTAGAGAGGCCGTTCTCTAGCCTGGAAATAATGAAATACAGATGTGGTCATGTATGCTGGATTCTGATGGAGGCAATACTATTTCTCAGAAAAAAATTTCAGAAAACTCACCAAATGTTCCTGCAGTGTTTTGCATTTTTTACAATTTTTTTGTGTTCTAAAGTCATGTCAATAAATATATTTTACCCCGCCCAAGCAAAATGGTAACAATGGGTTTAAAACTTGTGACTTTAAAGGTTCCATATTCTCACCATCCACTACAGCTTTGTACATGAGGCTACTGTAATTTTATATACATTCATTTTACCGATCTTATACATAAATTTGACTTGCAAGTATTTAGCATCTAGCTTAGTTATAGTTTTGCTCCTAAAAATCAATGTGTTTTTTTTTGTATTTTTTGTTAGTATTTGGGAAACCCACCTTTGGTTTTAAATTTACTGCCGAATGCTTTTGGGCTCTGAATCAGATTCAAGAACATCTTGCCCAAAATCTGATCCCAGGTCTCTTCTACACATTCCCAATGTTGGTGCAGACTGGACTTGGATACAATACAGCTTTTCTTCAACTCTACCCACAAGTGTTCAAAAGATCAAAACATTGTTTTCCCTTTTGCTTTTCAGGTCTGTTCTTCCTAATAGCTTGATTATTGTATCATAAGGTGATTTAAAAAGCCGGAATGTTACCATTTTACTATAGTAAAGTTATTACTTAAACATGCGGCGTGTATGAGGGAGTCAGGAGTCGGAGGTTTGGGAAATTGAGGAGTCGGAGTCGGGGCTTCAGCTTGCCGACTCCACAGCCCTGGCAGCAAGCGCTGCAAATTCAGTCCTGGATGTGAGTGTATCAAGAATAATGTAACAGAAGGAAAAACCACTGAAAGGGAATCCTGTGGACATAACTTGTCAATGAAAGGAAGTCAAAACTCATTCTAACCAGGTGGTACAGTCAAGCAAGCTGTAACCAAATACAGCGTTGGTTATCAACTAATGTGTCCAAACACACAACATTCTCTAGCATGTATGGGCGTTAACAGCAGATGACCAGTTCAAGTGCCATTGCTTTCTAAGGCTGTGTCTACACGGATTCAGTATTTAGAATCGGTGAAAATCCGACTGTAACCAGTGCCTCAGACAGCAAGAGAAAATCCATGCTGCAGTCTACACAACACAGATTTTTTCTGGTCAGTTTGGAAATCTGCCAGTTTCTGGCAGAATTTAAAACCGAATGGATCTTCCGCCGGGTTTCCAGTACAGTCAATGTACTGGGCCGACAGGAAATCTGAAAACCGACCGTGATTTTTAGCGCAAACCCACGGCAAAAACCGTGTTACGGCGATGTTACAATGCCATCGGATTTTGGATGGAATTTTAACATATGCTGTGTAGTCACAGCCTAAGGGCATGTCCCCACAGCACGGTCTTTCAGCCGGTTCTCGGTTTTGAAAACCGACTGTAAAACTTTTACACGGACCTTAATGGAAAATCCGTGCAGCGGTCCCCACTGCACGGATTTTCCGCTCGGCGGTTTTTCAAACTGCATGAAAACAGGACAAATACCGGTCGGATAAACCGACGTGCCCCTAAGTGTCCAAAGGTCCAGAAACTGTATGGAACTGAATCCACACAGCCGGTGAAAGGGTGCTCTCACCAGCAAACTTGTGCAGCTATGAATGGCCGTGTGTGGATGTGGTTTCATCTACATACAGCTATTGCATGGAATATAGAAAAACAGAAAGGTAAGACTCCTGTGGGCAAATATTACCACCATGAGCCATGGAAAAAACATTGCCTGGTCAGAAAAATCCAAATTCTTTAAAAGGAGGATTGAAGTTACAGCAAGTTTAAAAAAGATTCAGGGATGTGTTCCTTCCTATGATTTTTATTTATTAAGCTTTTTTAATCCATTTACTATTTCTTGTGGATTTCCGTTGTGATATGAAGTCTAAAAACTATTAAGGTGTTCCCCCATGATAATACAGGACAAATGTCTGCCAAATATTAAATTGTGACAAATATGTAAAGTTTGTGACACAGAAGCAAAGAATTCCTACAATAACGCACTGCAATACAGTACCACATGGAAGACCGTGAGCAGAGACCTCATACAATATGTTCTTCTTCGAGTGTTATATAGCATAATGTTACCATTCTGGTTAAAAATGTGCTAAAATCAAATATAACACATGAAAAGCAAGGATTTCAACAAAAACAATCCTCAATAAGAGCCGGCTGGGTGGGTTGCTAAGCTGCAGCAGATTTAAAGTACCTCTTCCACCTACACGTCTTTCAAGAAACTAAACATTTTATGAATCACCATAGCTTGTCGTTATTTCCCTGCCTCAATCACAGTAATCATTTCACTGCTCCATGTGAAATTGTAGAATTAGGTGAATTATCCTCCTAAGTAGAACTCTGATCACTCAAATAAGTATTGGCAGTAAATGCCTAAGAGTATGTTCACCGGCAAATTTGGGGCAGGCGCATAGTCCATACCGAAATTTAGCTTTTGTGTTTTGGAAACCCGGGCCCGGGAAATTCCAAAGGGGGGGGGTGGGGGGGCCCCGGGCCCCCCATGGACATGAAATGTCAGGGGGCGCGAATTCCCCGCTAAAAAGACATGTCAATTCTCCCCCGGGGGGCATTAAATTTTTGTTCGTAATGTAAACACGGGGGGAAGGGGACACGTAATCCATAGCTCTCTATGAGAGTCTGCCAGAGGGGAATCGACATATATCCAGCCAGAGGGGAATCGAATACATCAGGGGCCCCACTTTTTTTGGTTTACCCCTTGCCCAAACTCCCTCGTTAACATTTAAATTTTTAAAATAAAGCCAATCACATGGCGGCAATCAGTGCTTTTTGGGAAATTTTAGACTGGTAAAGGGCCCAATCTCCTCAGTTAAAAACGAGCATCATTTAGGGGGAAGAAAGGTGATTTGAGGTCCCTTTGAAGTGGCATGGTTTTGGGTCCCAGAAGGGGGGTTTGGGATTTATTTCGGGAAAAACTTGCTGCCGGGGGTTTTCCCGCACAACCATCTCTAGTGTTTACAGAAAATGGCCCGAAAAAAAAAAAAATTTCCAAAGTGAGCGGCAGTCCTGGGGGCGGAAATGCCTTGTTAAAGCAGAGGTAAAAAGGAGAATGGGGCAAAAGGGTTTAAGCTGTTTGGGAAAAGCACAGGGATCAAATGCCCCCCGTTAAAACCCAAGGTAGGCAGAAGAGCATTTTCTAAAAAGCACAGTACGGGGAATTTTGAGGGCGAGGGGCTACAGCAGCGAAGCCCAACACCGGGTGCCAATCCTTTCAGTAAAACGGGAAAACTGGGGCCCCCAATTTGCCCAAGCTCATCGAAATTGGACAGTAGAAAAATTGGGAAAAAAAAAGTTGGGGGGTCTGAGAGTCTCGATTTCTGTCCCGTCATTCGGATGGGTTAGAAATTCGGAGTTAAAATTTTTGGCTTAAAAAACATGAAGCGGGAACCCATCCGGGCCTTGTATCAACGGTTCAGGTGGTGGTGGTGGTGTTTTGGTGGGGAATATTTTCTTGGCCCCCTCTTTGGGGCCCCCCCGGGGACCCCAAATTTAGCATTTTTTGCAAAAAAAACCCTTTTGGAATCTATGCCACGAAGAATTGAGGGGAGTTCTGAAAGGGAAAAAGGGGGTCCAACCCCCTTACTAGCATGGTTTTTACCCAATAAAGTGGCGGTGAGTGTATATCCGCCGGGGGGAAATCGAATATATTTCCCGCCCGAGGGGAAATCGACATATATCCAGCCAGAGGGGAAATCGACATATATCCAGCCAGAGGGGAAATCGACATATATCCAGCCAGAGGGGAAATACAAATATATCCAGCCAGAGGGGAAATGACATTTTATCCAGCCCAAAAGGGGGAAAACGACATATATCCAGCCAGAGGGGAAATCGACATATAGCCAGCCCGAGGGGAAATCTACATATAGCCAGCCAGAGGGGAAATCGACATATAGCCAGCCAGAGGGGAAATCTACATATAGCCAGCCAGAGGGGAAATCTACATATAGCCAGCCAGAGGGGAAATCTACATATAGCCAGCCAGAGGGGAAATCTACATATAGCCAGCCAGAGGGGAAATTTTTTTCTTTTAGGCCCGCCAGAAAGGGGGAAAACTACCCTATAGCCAGCCAGAGGGGAAATCCCAATTTTTCCAGCCGAGGGGAATTTTACATATATCCAGCCAGAGGGGAATCTACATATATCCAGCCAGAGGGGAATCTACATATATCCAGCCAGAGGGGACTTATATACCTAAAAGTAAGGAGCTGCTGAAAAAGTGAGGATTCTAAGATGTGTATATGGTTTAAAATTTTGCGAGAGAGTCCGGTGGTCGGGGAAAATCATCTTTGGGGATTGAGAAAAAAGGAAAAAAAAAAAAAAAAAAAAAAAGGTGGAAGGCAGTACTTTTGCTGTGCTTTTTCCTGGTCCAGGCGAGTGGGTGAACTGGAGCTCTTTGGTTTCCTAAAAAGAGACACAAGGGGGGCGTGCCTGGACGCGGCCCAAGATGGCTGCCTGAGCTTGGAGTTTCCGGAGGATCGCGCTGCATAAGGGGGGAATCGGTGTCCCCTGGCACAGTGCGGCAGAAAATCCTCCCCCAAACCCCAGAAGCACGGGGACTACTCTATAGGCAGATTTTCGCCCCAAATTTACTCACCCCGCTGGGACGCGAGGGAGCTGCGGCCTATCCCGAAGTCACAGCCGGGCCGCCGGGGCTGACGTTTTAGCCGGGCAACCGGGCGATACTGGCGCATACCATCCGCTGCGGAGGGAGGGGATTCTATCCCTGGGGGCCCAAGGGTCCCCTCGAAGGGGGACGCGGGGGGGAGCGGAGGAGGGCCCGACAAGCGGTGGGTAGGTGAGGGCAGTGACCGGGGGCATGTGGAACCCGCAGACGGGGGGGGAAAAGAGGGGGAAGGTACCTGCCGGGCCCCCGAGTCCTTACCCCGCCTGATCCTGAAACTCTGGACTCCCCCCCCCTCCCCCGGGTGCCCCTGCAAATTTCCCGGGGCCCCTTTAAAGTGCAAAAACTGCCGCAATACACGCGCAGGCAGCTTCAGGGGCCCATCAAAGGCTCAAAGAGGGACAGCATCACGCTGCACAGCAAACCCCACCTTGTAGCTTGGGAGGGTTTCAACGGGACACTCCACCCATTGCCCCAAGGGGAGGGATTTTCCCCTTTTGCGTGGACACTAGCCCAAAAACCGGGGGGGGGGCCCCCAGTTTTGTGTTATACCGCTGGGCCTTCCCCTTGGAAAAACATTGGTCCACCATAACCCCCCATCTTGGGAAAGCTCTGATCTCCCTCTTTTGCCCTTAAACGCATGTCCTTTAAGAAAAAACAAACAGTGGGGGGGCTCGCTACTCGCGGGGGCTTTGTAGCTGCCAAAGCCCCCAAACCCCCCCTTTGCCCTGAGGCGGGAATATCGAGATGGGGGATGACACTATACCATTGCAGAGCAAGCCCACCCCCGGGAAAGCCTTTGGCGGGGAGATCCCCCCCGCTGGTTCCCCCCAGTTTTCTACCCCCGGAGGGCAATCTCGCCTCAAATGATCCCCCAAACCAGACAAGACTAAAGACCTCAAGGATCTTTCTAGATTTTAAAAGAGACTTTAAAAGGCTGATTTTTGCATGGTTAGGGCAGACAAAACCCACTGACGGAGAGAGTAGAGTCTATTGAGGCCGCCCATAAACGACACCGGGCAATATGTTTCTTCCTTGCAATCAACGTGGCTACCCAGGCCAAATCCTGAGAGAAACTAATCGACAAAAAGATCTGGATAAAAGGGAAGGCAAACAACCTAAGATTGGGGGGGGGTTCCAGAAACCAACGGGGGGGAAAATGTGTTAAAAATCCTTGACGGATCTTCCGTAGCCGGGGGGACCGGTCCTGGCACTATCAAAATGGACAAGCTCATAACCCCTCAAACCCAAAGGGCCCTCCCTCACTCCACGGGAAAATATAGCTGTATACATGGTTCCAAAAAAAAGAGCAAATTTTAAACAGGGCCGGGGACCGGGGGTCCCTTCAATTTTAGGGGATAAACATCCAGTTTTTCCTATCTTTCCTGGATAACCCCAGAAAGGGCGTCACCTCAGGCCCCTTGTAGACATCCAAAAGGGAAAAAACTCCATACCCTACCCTGGGGGTTTCCCCCTTTGCGTTAATTCCACCAAAATGGACGTTTGCAAACTTGCGAATCTTGAGGTTTTCCCAAAATTTTTTTCCACCGGGAAATTCCTCCCGCGGAAGCTCACGGTTGGGAGTTGGGGAAACCCCCCTTCCTGCCCCTCCCCCGGAGTGGCAAAGATCAGCCCAAGCGAAGGATCGTTCTGTAAAATTGGGGAGTTTGGGGGGAAAGATATACCCTTCTCCTGCCATTTATTCGACATTTTTAAAGGAAAGTTAATCGTTTCTTTTTTGGTGATCCCCTTCCAAAGGGGATCCCCCAAATGAGAGGATTAGACCCTTAGATCATTTTGGGGCAAGGATATCCACCAAAATGATGGTGGAGTATTAAGCTCCCAGGAATGATCTCTACATCCCTTTAAATTTTTTAGTATGTTACTATTTTCGGGGTTCTAGCCTGTTCTTTCTCTGTGAGGATGTTTTTCTACCTAACGGGAGCTTTGGGATCTGGATGATTTTGTGCCAGTTATAATTCATGTTCATTTTATATTTTAAGGGGAATTGCCCCCCTCAATGTGTTAAAACTCTGGGGGACTTGGAAATATTCTTTTTTGCTCCTTACTGAACCAGATTCCATAGATACTTAAATTTTCTAATTTTTTACTTCAAATTCCAAAGCACGAGATCCCTTACCTACTGATTTTTGGCGGTCCAGTCCTTGCTCTTGGGCATACGCCCCCCCGGGGTGTCTCTCAAATTGCATAGTTATTCTCTGGTAATGAAGGGAAGGGAAACCATTGTCACTTTGGACTTCTGGTTTCCTAAGGAGTTAATACCTCCTCAAGGCATGAGAACCCTTGATGTTAAAGTAGGGACTGTATTTTTATGTGGTTTGTTTGTCTGTCTTGTGACTCCCATCCCCCGGCCCCCCTTATTTTCCCCTTTAACATCTCACGGCGACACGGGGCCCTTTGGGGGGACACAGTTCTTAGTAGTACCAATGGGCTAAATGATTAATTTATACTCTCAAAAATGTAAGGGTTTGAATTCCAAACATCAAAAGAAAACTCCTATATGCCCCCTTTAAAAAATTATAGACCTGACTTGGGTTTGCAAAGAGACACATTTTAAAAGACAGGAAACTTTAACTTTTTTAAGAACTATATCCATCAGTTATGTGGCATCCCAAGACGAAAAAAAAGGCAGGAGTGGCCATATTATTTTCACAAAATGCCCGTCTTGTCAAAACCCTCCTTTAGGGCCCAGGGGGGCCTTTATGTGATTTAGGGGCCATTGGGAGGTTCCCCTAACTTTGTGTAATGTCTATCCCCCCCAATGTGGGTTAGCAACTTTCCAAAAGTTTTTTGAAAAAAGCACCCACTTCCCTCCCCCGGTTGTAGTAGGGGGGGGTTTTAATCTAATTTTTTCAGAACTATATGAAAAAATATCGACCAAAATGCCCGCCCCGCACCACACTCAGCCTATCAATTAAAGGGATTTAGACAGCTCTTTGCAGTTTAGATTGTTTGATTTTGGGGGGGTTAGCACCTCAGAAAGGGGGCCCTTTCTTTTTTTCTCCATCCAACCATCCCCCCTCCAGATTGTTTTTTTTTGGAAAAACCCTTTAGCTCCAGATGATGGGGTTCCAGAGGTGGGGAAATAAACGGTCTGACACGCCCGTCAGTTGTCCCTTTTAAAGGGCCCCGAGATCAGCGACTGGAGGTCTTGGGATTAAAGATCCCTTAAAGAATCCAATACATAAGAAGAATTGAGAAAAACACCTGTGTTTCTTTGAGGTTTTAAAATGGGTTCATTTTCCTCCACCTCGTGGGAGGCCCTTTAAAGGGGTGTTTCGGGGACGTGATGCTTTGGGGGACCGGTTGAAGAGGGGTGACGCGAAATGGAGGGAACTTGCAGAACTTTAAAAGATGGAAAGAGAAAGGGGGTCGACTCCAGTAAAAAACACTCAAGGAAAAAGTCTCTCAAAGCAAAAATTTAGGACCCCTTTCCTTCAAAGAGCAGAAAAGATGTTGGGGATTTAGAAACCAAAATTTTTAAAGAGCCAATAAAGCACACATTTGGCTAAATCTAGGGGGGAAAACGAAGCGTTCACCCACGTATTGCGGGAAAAGACGGGTGCCCCAAATTTTTGTCCCCAAAGCTATTGCGGATATTTCCATTCCTTTTTTTGGGAACCCCTTTAAAAACCCGGGCACCTTACCCCAGACATGTGGAACGGGATGTTACTTTGGGAATTTTGAGTTCCCGCGACTTTCCCAAAGGGTCCTGCGGAGGGTCTGGGCCCTTAAAAGCCCCTATTTTCGGGAGGGAAAAACTTAGATCCAAATTTAAAAATTCCCCTCAGGAAAAGCACCGGCCCCGTGGGCTCACTTATTTTTGTTACCAAAATTTTTTCCCCGTCCAATTCCCCAAACATGTTTTCCCTTTTTAAAAAATTCCTTCCCGCAGGGCTCCCCCCTCCCGGAAACATTGTACACTCTTTCATTTGTAAAAACCTAAACCGGGTGGGGATCCCCTGGGTGCGGTACTACAGACCCATAGCACTGTTAAACACGGATATGAAAATTTTCACTAAAATATTTTTAACAGATCTCCCTTCATTTACCGAATCTGGTTTAAAAAAAGATCGGGGATTTGTCCCATGCCGACAAGGGGAAACAAATGAAAAAGCCATGATCTCATTGACATTGTACACAGGAGAGGGGAAAAACCCTGTTCTGCTAATCCGATGCTGAAAAAGCATTTTTCCGTCTTAATTGGTCATTTATGTTCCTACAATGCAGGGTTTGGGGGCGTTGGCCCTTTGTCACCGCACTCCCGGGGGTTTACTTAAACCCCTGCTAATATTAGGTTACCCCAGCTTGCCCCAAAATATCCATTCGTAACGGTATAGCAGGTTGCCCCCCTTCCCCCCCTTTTGTTTGCCCTGTCTATTTGGCCTCTGGGACAGCAGTTAGGTTATCCCCAGATATTGCGGGGGTGGTAGTTGGGGATAAAAAGTTTAAATTTAAATTTTATGCAGACGATGTAGCTAAAATCTTACTAACTTGGCAACCCCCCCTTGCCTATTTGCACTTCCTGTGGACCAATTTTCTTTGTCGGGGTATAAAATAAATAATCTAAGACGGAGGCATTTCCCCTAGGCATCCCTGAAAAGGTCGCTCAACTCAAGTAAATTATAACTATCGGGGAAATCATGCCTAAAATACTTAGGGGTCTTTCTGACTCCGACTACTCCTGCTTTTTTTAAAAACAATTTTCCAAAAAATTATTTGGGGAATTTAAAAACCTCCTGGACCCCTTGGAATAAATTGGCACTGTCTCTCTTTGGGGGGATTTTCAGCATAAAATGTCAGTCCCGCCAAAAATGATTTTTCTGTTTGGCCCTCCCGTTAATCCCCCTGGCACCTTCCGATCCCTACAAGCGAGTTTTATTCATTTATATGGGCTCGCCGGGGGCATAGGTTCTAGGCGTCTTTTTAGCAGGAAAAAGGGGTGGGGGGCTATCAGTCCAGATTGTGGTTAAAATATACTGGGCAGCACAGCTGGGGTTATCCCCCCGGTGGATTAACGTATATTCAGAGGGTGGAGGTCGAAAGTTTTGGGTGGCTCCGTTCATCCTAAAATTTACTGTATGGGCTACTACCCAAAATTTAGGTGGCAACCCCTTTTTAAATTCTATGTCCCTGACGAACTGTATGGCGAGGTGTTATAGAAGGTTTGCATGTGCCGAGCATCTCCAATGAACCTTCCTATTCCCCATCCTCCAAAAAAGATGGGATGGAGCTAGGTGGAGGCCTTTGGGTTGCAAAAAACCTTTTCCGTTTGCAGATGTGGTTGATCCTACTTGGAAATAAGACCTTTGGGGGTTGCAATCTAGGTTTAAAACTGCAATCTATGCCCCTTTTTTCGACCTGCAATTTAAACATTATACACTCGGATTGGGTTTGAAAAGGTTTCAAAAACCCCTCCTTTTAACACTCTGTCGGTTGGGGGAATCGACGGGGGGTTTGATAGGGCAATAAATGACCCTGAACTCGCCAGTTCAGAGTCTTTGGTGCGACTTTAAATATGTCAAAGGGGGGAAGATTTTTTGGGATCACCACTGTCAAAGGAGGACTGGCAAAATGTTTGGCAACAGGCGCCCAATCGTCTATCTCATAAGAAGAAATCAATTTAATTTACGGATTTTTTTTGGTTTTTCTATACCGTCCTTTTCAAGATTGAATCCCAAATCCCAGATGTGTGTTGGAGGTGTGGGGAATGGGGGCAAACATCCCTATTTTTTTGGGTTTATGAAATTTTGGGACCCCCTTTTGGAAAAGGGTTCAACGTTTACCTTTGAGGTCCCCACGTGTGGGTCCTCTTTCCCCCCTCAGACTTCCTTCTGAACGTCCACTCCCCTCCCTGGAAATAATTTAAAGTATTCTTTTTAACATATTTCGGCAGCAAAAGTGTTTGATCCCAAATTTTGGAAGCAGACGTCGCCCCCATCTGGGGAGGCCCTTGGGCTCCCCAAATTTGGGAGAAATCGGGGGATATGGATTTATCTCACGGCCCAAAAAAGATGAGTTGGAACCTTTAACGCCATTTGGAACCGGGGGACTCTAAGAGTTTTCCAGGTTTCCTGCTTGAAACGTTTATGGAAATTTCCCCATTAGCCCGTTTAGCTAAGGAGGGTTTTTCTTCCCTATGTTTTCTTGTCTACGTTCCCCGTCTGACTACTGTTTTTTTTAAAATACTTGCAATGGTAGGTTTAGTTTTCTGTTTTTTGTTTGCATATGTCTTATAGATTTTAAAAAAAATTTGACTTGTTGGATTTTGCTTTATTAAATTTCTATATTATTGCTTTGTCTGTATTTTTTTTCTTCTTTGAAAAATTTAAATAAAAATACAATTAAACAAAGGAAGACGCTAACAACGCTAGTAGCAAGATGTCCCGGAGGCAGTCCCTGCCATCCATCCCCCAGGAGCAGGTGAGTGGAAAACAACCATTCCCCTTGTTAATGTGTCAGGTGGGGGGGGGGGGGGACATCGTTTGCTGCTTTAACTTTCCTGGCTGGATTCCCTCCTGCAGAACTTTCTGTCCAATTTTTTCATTTACAGAAAGTTTAGCAGGATGTATGGTTTACTCCACTGAATGGCTTCCTCCAAAAATAGTACCTCCCTCGCAAATTGGGGGGCAAGGCAAGGGAAATTTGGGCGTTTAAAAAATACACTGCATAAACAAGTACCATAGTATATTGTTAGCAATCACTTTAAAAATACCGGGAAAAATTTAAAACTACATTATTTATAAATGTCGGAATTGTGCCTTTGTGTCGGTCACCTCACTTTTGCTATAAAATTGGAATTAAAGGTGGAAAAGGTCATATGCACCCTATAAAAGTCATATACACCCTAAAATGGAAAATGATACAAATAAAAACCCAAACCCTATAACAACTTATCCCTCAAAAAAGTAACTGAAGGGTTTTGGTCTAAGAAAAACTAGTAAAACACTTTAAATATAAATCTGGTATCAAAGGACCCACAAAATAAAAAATGTGTCATTATATCACATAGTAAGTTTCAACAAAAGAAAACCACAAAAATGAGTTTTTTTTGTTTTTGTATTACTAGTTCGGCCCTCTAAAACCATCCCAATATCTCATGTGGCCCCATGGGAAAATAATTTCCACCCCCCCCTAATGGGAAAAAAATACTCCCCTAAAAGAAATTCCCCACATTTTAAAAATGATTCATTTATCTTGAGTCAACGTCTTAAAATTCTCTTTTTTTTCTTTGTTTTCCAAAGAGTGGAGGGCCCAAAAATATGGCCTTTCCCAAAGGGAATAAGCCCTGAAAAGGGAATCCACTGGAAAGGCATTCTCTGTTCGGGGCTCCCAAAAAAAAAATTGGTAAACTTTTCCCGTAGGGGCTAAAATTCCGGAAATTGTTTAGAAAAGGAAAATCTCTCCTTTGGGGGACGTCTATATGGGTGGGAGTTCGAAATTGCCTTTGCACTCCACAAAGTAAACTGATATCACAAGGATTAGGGGAAAAGGAGCTGGAGCTCAAAGCACCCTTGTTGGATGGAAAAAAAATCCTCAATTTGTTTAACCCACTGGGTCTTTGGAAAAACCCTTTTTCTTTCCAAAACCCCGTGGGTCAAAAGCAAATTAGGTTTTTTTTACATCAACAGAGGGCACTTGAGCTTCTCACTCCTTTTCCATAATGCCTTTGTATACAGCAAATTGCACCCAGAAAATTTTAAAAAAAGGGGATTAATAAAAGTTAAAACTTCTGGGATGAAAATTTTTCCACTTTTGAAAAACCAAAAAACTCCCTAAAAAAAATAGGCCTCCAAGTTTTTATTTCGTTTGGACCTTGCTTAGTTTTTACTAATAACAGTATAAAAAGATTCAAGTCGCTCTGTTCTAGCAGTGCAATTATGATGCGTTTAAAGGTTATGTCCACATTACTACACAGTGTGTAAGGTAATAACATGGGAACGCTAATTAAAAGTTTAATGATCGCGCTCCATGAAGCAATCTTTGTGTTCCTAATGACCACTCGAGAGATCATAACATTTGAACAACCAGTTATTTCTGGAGGAGCCAAGAAACACACTTTCCCATTTGATCTTTGGTAATGGTCTTAGTTTTTGGTTTTTTTGATTTAAATTCGGATAGATCATTTTACAGAGCCCCACATTTTCTCATTTGAGGTTTTCTAATGTCTCATTAATGTCTTATTATTATGGGATTCTGAAGTCAGCTAATTATGTTGAGCTGTGCAATCTATTAAAGGGGTTTTGCCACGATGTAATGTTGACGTGGAATCCTCCAAAATGGGTATTTAATCACTTTTCTAAATACATGTGATTACAAAAAGTGAAGCCCCTGGAGCACAGCTTTCTTTTCAAGCCCTTAGTTACTTAAAAGTTTGCTTAGACAGCCCTTGCGTTTTGCACTTTTATCCGATGACAGGGAAAAGAAAGGGGCTGGTAAGGGATGGGGAGAAAGTGGTGTGTGAGTCTTTTCTGCTGTATAGGAATCCAC